>JADFUC010001495.1:0-21254 GCA_019722365.1 Lithospermum erythrorhizon
TAAAAGTGATGGTTAGGGCGTTATGGTCGGGATGACTTTTAGGTTTTAGGTTATTTTATGTGGATATTTTATAAGACTTTAAATGTGTAGGAGAACATTTGGGACCTTATTATAGTTGTTGTGATGTTCAATTGGTGATTTAAAATTGATTAAGGGGGATTATGTTGAAAAAGTGTTAATTCAATTTAGTATAATTGATATTCGGAGTATAGGTTGTTAATTATGGACTTGTGATTAATTAAATGACTTATAAGTTGATTAGTGGTAATGATTAAATGTAGATGAAATTTTAGCGCGACATCGATTGGGTTGTGTCAAGTGGGATTTTAATTCGATGGTTATCGTCGGTTAGGCGTTAGAGATAGTTCTCCCCAGGTGTGGTTATGTATCTTCGAAGCATGGGTATAGTAATAGTTCTTGATTATATTTAAGGTGTTGTTTGGGCGTTGATGGTGGAAAAGGCGGTTACCTTGATTGTCTTCGAAGGTTTGCGATAGCTAAACTTGAGGAAGGTGAGTACTTATCTCGAAGTATCTCCGCAGTGTTACTTTCACGTACTTACCTTGATTTGTGTGATATACATGTTATTGTGTTATGATTATGAGAATGATATCGTGTAATTGTTGTGTTATGTGATTGTGTTTGTGGCGTTGAAGATTCTTTGGAGGTAAGTAACAGCTTGAACTCCCAACTTATATTTCTGAATTATGTGGCCTTGTCGGCACTATTATATTATGTGGCCTTGTCGGCACTATTGTACGTCTGTGGCCTTGTCGGCACTTTTGATATGTTTGTGGCCTTGTCGGCGATTGTGATTGATTTACGATTGTGGGATGTTTTAGTACGTGTCTTTGTAATATTGTTTGGGGTAGAGTAGTTGTTTTGGGTCATGCATGAGTTTGAGGTCTTGAGTATCGAGGGGGTGACCACTGCGGTTAGAGATACCGGGAGTTAGGTGACTCTCCTTCCTTGCGAGGATATTTGTTTTATTGGCCTTATACTTGGTATAAGTGTGGTGTGCATTATACTTAGTGCATAAGTGCGGTGTGCTTATCTTTGTGTGTATAAGTGCGGTGTGCCTTATACTGTGTGTATAAGTGCGGTGTGCCTTATACTTAGTGTATAAGAGCGGTGTGCCTTGTACTTAGTGTATGAGTGCGGTTTTGGCCTTATACTGCGGTATAAGTGCGGGGTGATTATCGATTAGTCCATTCCTGCTGGGTAGGCAGTTAAGCATATGCGCATTAGAGGTTGATATCTTGGGTGAGATTTATGAGGGTAAGAGGTTTGATATTTAGGGGATTTTAGTGGTTGTTCTCTTGATGTCTTTCTAGAATTGTGTGTTCCTGAAACCTCTATGATATCTCTGTGTATTATGTATGAGACTTTCTTTGGGATTATGATGTGTGACGTTAGACTGATCTGGATATATATATGTATTTCATTCATGTGTGTATAAGTATATTATTCTTGTCGTTCCGTATGGTAAGGATTCGCCTGTGTTAGAGATTTCACTAAGCTTCGGCTTACACCGCGTGGCGGCATTCTGTTTGTTCGGGTGTGATTGAACCAAAGAGGCGTTTGAGAGTTTGTTCAGTGGCTAGGTGAGCATCGGGTGGCGAGAGGATCTCACGATCGATTTTGATGTGTTGTCCATTTGTTTTGATTGTTATCCTTCCTTTTGAAACTTTAGCCTTGTGAGTTGTTGTCATTTTTGTATTCGGATACGATTATGTATCATCTTTTTGTAACCTTGGGCATTACTTCATTTGGGATATGTTGTGTGTATATATTTATGGAGTTGATCGTTTCGATATCGGTGATGGATTATAAGTTTAAAAACTGTTTTGATTTGGGAAACTTAATTGTGATCACATTTTTGGATGAAACGAAATTGTTTTAAACTGTGTCGTCTATCGGTTTGGTGACTCTAGTGTTCCGGATTTTAATGACTCCCACCTCGAGAGCTGACCCGACACAGGCGGGTCGTTAATTACCAAAATCATAGAGATATGTATAATAAAAGTGTCTATGATGTTGCTTAGAAGTGTTAAGTTGTAATTCTTGAATACGTAATATATAACCTATCTATGACCCTGTAAGGTTGTGTGCCCTGAAACTATGTCAGATATGCGCATAGCGAGGGATCATGTGGCGTATGTTAGGTGACCACCATTGAGTATAGCGGTAGGTGTTGATATATTATAAAGGATTATCCATTCTTGATATACAAGGTAGATCTCGAGGCTAATGAGTGTGGGGCGGTGCTTTATTGGACACCATACTAAGTCAATTCATTTCGATAAAAGAAAGTCATGGAGTGTTTCATGACTGCCTTCTTATGGTTAACTTGTTACTAGATAGGTGATAAATGAATGGTAAAAATGTCGTCAAGGAAAGTGGGATTGTTGAAAATCAATGAATATTGATTTCAATAATTATGCCTATTGCGACAATTATTGTAACAATTCATTTACTAGTTTAGTTAAATGAGATTACTAAAACTAAGTGTTCAATATAGTAATTGTAATTACTAGTCGGGTTCTCATGATAATACCAGGGATTATGCCAGATTGCTAGATCTCATGTCTTGTGTCGTTATAATAATAATAATAATGATCAATTATATTATTATCACGGATGCTATATATGAGCTTCAGAAGTCCCTTATGTGTCTGATGATGTTCAGATATATTCGTATACAATTAAACTATATTTAGTAAATTGAGAAATTGATTGTAATCAATAAAATTCTCAATCAGGAAGTAATTTACACTAGGCGTGTAAAATATTAATTGGATGGACTCGAAATTAATTAACTTGATAGTTTGTTAATTAAATAGGTAGTTGAGCTTGTTAATAATTAGATTAGTAGTATTTTATATGAGAGTTAGTTTAATTAAACGAGCCGGCTCATTAACTATTCGGATGGACTTTTAGGTTAAATAATAATATTCTATTTAAAAGTTAATGATTAGGTTATTATTAGTATATTATAACCTAATCATTGAAAAGATGTTTCTTAACCGTGGAAAAATAAGTTGAAAACGTGAAGTTTCATTTGATTTTCTATCGTCGATTATCCAGTGATTACAACAGAAGCCAAGTAGTCGGAAGACCCTCTGGTGTGGATCAACTAGAGGCATTACCTATTATGGTGCTAGTTGCTAGGAATTCAAAGGAGCTTTTATAGAAAGTGATTGTTGATGATTTATTCATTTAATAGTATTAAATTATTAATATGTTATATATTATTTAGATCTGATTTTATGATAATTAAATTGATCTGATATGTTATTTGTTTAAAGTTTTATTCAAAATATGCATATTTTCCATCACATCTCGTCCACCCGTGAGAAGGCTCTCCCTCTCTACGAAGAGTGTCTCTACTCCAGGTCTGGCGTCCACATTGGGATTGCATACCACTCCATCTCGACTCTCCACGGCGTTAATGCGATAGATGCTAGCGGCATACTTCTCTGGGGTGGTGTGTCATTGCCAGGTTTTGAGGTGGCGTTAACGGGATACCTTCTTCTTCGGCACATTCCTGTCGGGGCCTTGACTCGTTCTCCAGCTAAGCGGCCGAGAAGAGGACCCTTGGCCTCCTCATGAAGACAAAAGTCCCTTACGGATTGAGAAGGCCACTCTCTGAGGCCAGAACTACAAATATGAGGAGGGGGGGGGTCAGAGAAATACGAATAAACAAAGGGAGAGACGAAGAGAGCGAGAGAAAGAAAGAAATGGGCTCAGCATGGTTTTGGGGCAGGTAGGGTTTGTGGAGGTGGAGTCTTTAGCCTCATGAAGACTATGATGGCCGAGGCTAACAAGAGGGATCCCATCCTCTACTTGGGGAGTGGGGACTCCCGATGGGGAACCTTGAACCGCCTCGTGGTTTGAGGTTAAGAGACGGAAGAAGGGAAGTTACATACCGGGAGAGCGCCCTTTATCCTCCGCCCGAAGATCTCTTGACTACGATGGAGTTGGGATCGAGGCATGGGAAGAAACTTGACTTCGGAGAACCATCTTTGGTATGGGAAAGAGAGAAAAATAATCATCAAGGCTCTGAAGGAAACTCACCTCAAGAGCGGTGATCGGAGAGGATCTTGAGGGGGGTCGCTTGGAGGAGGGCACGGTGCATGGTCGGGCACGTTGAACGTAACTCTTAGAGGCATAAGGCGTTTGTCCCCCAAAAGGTGGAAAAAGCAATGGCATCCGCCTTATCCTTGGAAGATTTGGGGAGAGCACTTTTTGAATTCGGGTGGGATGTGAACCCAGAAGGAACACACCTAGATGGAGGCCTAGTAGAAGCAACAAAGAAAGAAAAGGCCTCTACGGGGTTTCGGTTCTACCTTGGAGAGAAGGCTTAAAAGAAACCGCCATTCCATTTTACCACAAAATAGAGGAAGTCGTCCTTCTGGGTGGGTTGTGAAGGAGGTAGAAAAAACTCCACCCCGTAGGTCACACCGGCAGGCGGGTTGAGATAGAACCCCACAATGAAAATTCACATGTTTAGGGTAAGCTATTCACCCACATAAGGGTGAATGCGGAGGGCATGAAGCCATTTTCGGGTAATGGTGAAAATACTCACCGGTCCCACAGGGGTGAGCGTTGGCTCGATGGAGTGGCCTTTGACCGTCGTAGGAGCACCGATGGAGGAATTCGTAGCGAGACCTCAAATCAACCAGGTCCCTTTCAGAGAGTTCGCTGCTACAACGATTGATGTTCGCCTCGCAGATTGAGGCGGCAAAGAGGGCGGAGGAAGTTAGGCTGCAGGAAGGCGGGAGGGGTGGCTTGAAGAGGCACTTCCCGGCCAGTACAGAAGAGATTTGGGGAGGCAGGGATGACACGGCATTACTATTGTAAAAAGAGCGAGAATGGAAAAAATCAGACATTGTGTGAAAAGGACGAAAAGGTTGATTAGCAAGTGATAGGACATGGGTTCTCAAGAAATGCCTTATATGTACCGGAGATGAAGAAGAAAGATGGAGGGTTTTCACGCAATTGATTTGAGAAAAACCAATAAGGGGTTGATGAAGGTCTCAGCTATTTTTTGATAGTGGGAGACAATTATGTGGGAAGGAGTTAAGACATATTGCCGTTGTTTGGTGTGAGGTGAAACCCCCCGTGATGAGATCCGACCCGTAGAAAATGGGGCGAGATGCAGGGGCAAATGATAATCCCATAAATAAATGGGCTGATCCAAGATTAGTCAACAAAGATTGTAGACCCCTTCGAGAGATGGATCGAGAACAGAGCCTTTGAATAAATGGACTGGGCCACACGAGTGGGCGGCATGGAAAAGAATCCAGTTAAAGGGTTGGCTGCATTTTCGGTAAAGAGAAAAAACCGTTAGAAGCTAACGACGTTGACTCAATTAAGGTGTAATTAAGATAAGTAATTACTAGGCCATGCGAGCCCAAAATCGTCGCCGGTCGAATATATTATAAAAAAGCTAAACCTTGAGGCCAAATCAAATAAGTTCACTTTGATACCCAAATTCTCTCTTTTAGAAACTACAAAATTTTTTGATGCATTTACTAACTTGTCGTTTAGATGTTCAGTGACAACTTGGTCATTATTTTGTAGAACTCTCACTTGGACAATGCATGTAAAAGTTCGACTTGGAGAAAGAATTTGAGAACCCGGTACTATTGAAACCGGACGAGATCATTGGTTAGTGATGTTAGTGTTGATAAAACAAATATCATAATAGCAATAGTATGCTTTAACCTCCATGGGTATGTATGATTGATAATAAAAGAAATTAATCTGGGAGAGGGACCTTGGAGGTATTGAAAGGTCTTAGTTGAACTCCAATTTGAATTTTGCATCCCGACGTCTCTCGAAATTAGCTTTGCACCCAGGTCCATTATTCCGTTTTGATTCGAAAGCACTCGACTATTCATTTATTTGGTTGGTATGATTCTCTATTTGATGTAAGAGCTAGGGCACTAGCGAATGTGAAAGCCGATTGATACGGGGTATTCGATTTGAGGCTCGGCTGTTGGTTTTTAACCATAGAGCAGACATTTCAACCCACCGATGATCGTCGAATTAGTCGAGGAAACCAGTCAATTATTAGGCTCGATTGACTATGTACTTCAATAAATAAAAGGCGAGTCCATTAATAAACCCCAGCGATTAGTCTATTTAGTGAACGGTTCATTAACCCACCCCCTCCCAAAATCAATTATCATCATTCACCTCCCCAAAATCAAGACCTCCCATCACCCCCAATCCCAAAATCAACAACCACAAACGAAGCAACAACAATTCGAATGCCAAAATCAACAACAAAAACGAATTTCAACCACAAATTCACTACAAATCAACAACCATTCAAAGTTTCTTTGAAGGTGCATGGACGTTTTACAAAGGTTTAAATTCAAATTTGATTTATTTTGGTTCAGTATTTAATTTGATATTTTTTTTGTTCAATTAGTTTTTGATTTTAAGATTTGAGTTGAGATTTCAATTATGTTTGGATTTTTGGATTTCAATTAGATGTTTTTTGGTTTAATTGATTCAATTAGCTGTCTTTTTTGTTTAATTGTTTGTTTATTTTTCCATTCGAATCGAGCTTTTCGAGCGTTCGGCGATTTTGAACGAGGCCAGTCAGACAACCCTTAATTTGGCTTCGCGAACTCAAAATTGTGCCTTTTCTTTTGATATTTGGAGTATTTGACGAGTGAACTTTAAAGTTCGAGCTCAGCGATCCAACTTTAACCACAATGATATTCGATTTGATTCGGCTTGTTTCTGACCTAGTAAGAACTAGAGACTTCAATTTAGGACATAGTAGAATATAGTAGAATAACTTGGACTCTTTATATTAGTTGAAACAACCTTTCCCTTGAATCACACTGGAAAAAATGAAATAAAACTTCATCTTTTACACAACTTTTTTATGATAGTTTCTTGTTTGTTCTTAGTTTTTAGGTGCCTTGTTTAAGTCCTTCTAAAAATAATTGTTGAGATTCTGCGATGTTGTATCTTAGGAGATATAAGCTTTCTAATAGATTAACTGCCAGATTGGGTTGAGAAGCAATCTATTTTAAGAGATTATCGGAATTTTCACAAATTTTGGTTGAATTTTTTTTGGTATTCTTAATTTATTGCAAAAGTTTTCTATTTTGAATCTATTTTTAATATCAGTGACCTACATACAGTTTATTTGGTCAATCTTTTCGATCCGATGTTTTATTCTTTTTGAGTTCAAATTGTTTTGGTATTTTCAAAATTGACTTCATCCACAAATATTGTGTTCTATCTTGCCAGCTTCTTCGTTTATGTTTTGTGGTTCTTCGTTTTAAGCTCGATTTTTCAGTCTCGTTGTGTAGACCATTTTACAATGAAGTTGAATTCGCCGCTCAAAATGTGTTGAATTCAATTCAATGGTTGTTTAATTAGTGTGTTTAAGAGGTGGAAGATGTTTGTATTGAAAAAATTCAACACCATTTAACACATTTAAACACATGAAGTGGGGAGCCAAGTGGACACTTGTAATGTGTTGGAGAGGAGGGGCCCTTTAATTTTTTGTATTGGACAATATACGTATAACATTATTAGAAACGATGTGAATTTTTTTGTGTTTATTTATTTTTATCCAAAAAAACATTACTTATAATTATCACATAGCAAACAAAATTTCAATTTATATATAAAAATAATCATATTTACTTAATTTAAAATAAATAATTACACAAATATTTTTGTTGAAAATAAGAAAATATTGATATTAGTTATTTATTTCTATATTTCATATTAAGAATAGTAGTAATTACTATATGATAAAAAGATCTAAATAAAAGAAAATATGATATTATTAAAAGAATATTGTAGTGTATATGTTATTGAGTTGGAAGTGAGAGAATTTTGTTTAAACGAAACCATTGGAGTGTGTAAATGTTAGATGTATTTGCATTATTATGTGGCTTGAAGGGTGATGTGGAGTATTGAAAATTGAAAAAGTAGGTGTTTAAATAAATGTCGTTGTAGATAATCTTGCTATCTGATAATTCTTTATTATCATTTATTTGTTCTTAATTGCCTCACCAATCTATTTTCCGATTCCTTCTATCATAGTTAATCATATGCCATCTTTATAGTATTATCTTGTATCTTGAAGAGGAATTTGTATTCCTTTTAAACTCTAGCTAGTTTATTGTTCATATTTTTATGTTCTCTGCACATCAAATTAAAGATGTTATTTATTTTCTTGCAAATAGAATTAATATGATTACAGATAAAAAATCATGCATGCATAATCCCTAGTTCATACTCCATAATAATGTTTACAGTTCTATACTTCTATCTAGTATCTAATATGTAATATCACAGTATCTACCACATACTGACTCCACACGACACGATGCTTCTAAGTATATATCTATCTTTGTGTTACTATATATGTAAAACATCCTTTAGCCGTAAAGTTCTACAAAATTCTTGTGCTTATTTACTCTTCTCTTTCAATCCTTTTCTCTCTCAATCTACAAACCAACCGAAAACCTTAACTCTATCAAATCCAATTGTTTGAATATTCAACTGTCACATTCACGTCAAACATGGAACAACGTACGTTGGAACTCACTGTAATATCAGCAAGGTCAAAAAGGTGAACCTCATCACCAAGATGGATGTTTTACGTCGTCGTATCTATCTCCGGAGACCATTTAAACCGTGGTTCAAAACTCAGTGGATAAAGGTGACGGCAAACCCCACATGGAATTTCACATTGAAGTGTATCGGCGAAGGCGGTTCAATACGTCGCCTTGAATGCTGTGTTTGAAGGTGATGAGTGACGTGTTGCGGAATAAAAGAAATCGGTGGTGAGTGCCCATCAAAGAGCTTCTTCATTCTCCAGAGTCTAGTAATGGAAGCAACTTTTGAGTTATCAGTTCGGAAACCTAATGAAACCTAAGGGTTTTATTTCTTTTTCGTATCGAATTTGAGGAAAAGCTACCAAGATTGATGAACCCATCGGCTTTTTCCGCCAACGAATATGGTGGGTAAAATTCTTATCCACCATCTGTCAGTAATTGCCTTCCAAAAGTTGAGTATACCTACCACGTTCGGAGGAGTGGATGCTGGAGTGTATATCCACTGTCCAACGTGGTGAGTCCCTTCTTATCCACTATCTAATGTGGTGGTACAGTTCATGCCAGCACCCAGAATGGATGCCGGAGCTGGAGTATCCACGGAAGCACTACACCATGGTGAACCTGTTTTAGCTACCCTCCGGCTCCTCACAATGGAGGAGTATGCATACCTGCTGTGAGTTTATGGCGGGTACCCTCCTTCGCAAATGGTTAATGAATATGGATACCCGCCACAACAAGGTTCTGGATACCAACAACCTGTAGCTCAACCAGCAAAAAGAGTAACAATCTAGGGAATGGGACTTGGGGTTGGATTGGTTGGAGAGCACTAGGTGGGATGTTGCTTGATGATATGGTTTCAGATGCTGTGCATATGATGCTAGCTATGACGAAGGCGTTTATGATGCTGGATATGATGAAGGACTTTATGATGCTGGCTATGATGCAGGATTTGATGATGGTGGTTTTTGATTTTTTGATCGTTGATAGTGAAAATTTGAATTACTGGTTTGATTAATGATTTTTTCTCTTGGTTTGTGATGACAATGTCTTAATTTTAGATGAAGTAAGTGACATTATTTTGTTTATCTCTTCCTTCTTGGCAAACCTATAATCCCATAATGAATTTGTTGAATATCCGGCCTTGTGATTACCCCATTAGGATCTTCTACTTTCTTCTCTTATATGTTTCATAATTCATATGTTTATATATTATAATTCTTTAAATATGATGTGATAAAAATTACTAAATGGTTACCCCATTAGCATATAATATATAATGTAGAAATATATGAATTATGGAACATGGAAGACGCATCGACAATGAAATAAGTACCCAGACAGTAATTATCATCATCTTATGATGTGACATGAAGAAAAAAGATATGTCATGCAATAATAATGAGTACGTCAAATGAGCAAATGTTCTAATTGTTCATCAAGAATGTAAGGATATAGATTACTTAGAATGGTTTTATTTATTTAATACACTCTTTTTAATTTTCAACATTCCATAATTTTTCTTAGTAATAATTCAACAGAAGTATTCAACTTTACACTTTTAGTCTTGTTTAATAAAATTCAACATCTTATCCTATTTTATCTCGTATTTTAATTTACTTATATTCTTTACTTTTGTGATTAAATAATTATAATAATTATTTTTTATAACTAAATAAAATAATTAACACTTAAATAAATTATTTTTGATATTTTTGAAAAACAAAATTTATTTAAATACTTTTCAAATGTCATGTTTATAATTAATTTTGTACTTGCAAATAAATAAACACAAGAATGGGTTATAATAATCATTGGTATTAAATTATTATTGTTGAGATTCATTTTCACTAAAAATTAAAATCTAAACCATGAAGGTTTAGTAAAGGATAATAAAATAATTATATTAAAAATGAACAATTTTTTTTGGTATCCAAATCAAATGAACCAAGTCTCTATTTATAGAGTACAAAAAATGATGAATTTTGGTATAAAAATTAAAAATAATACTAATTTATCCTATGAAATAATTGATCCCAAATAATTAGGATGAGATGAAAATATGAAAATCGAACGAACCAATCACAAGTCGCCACGTATGAACAACTTCCTTTACTATCCAGATTTGATCTCTTCACGAGCCCTGTCAGGATGTGCTCGACACTCGCTTGGAGATCCCAATCATCCGTTGCCTTGTCATTGTCTTGGCCCATGTGATGAGTTTTCAACAACTTAATATTTTTACCCAAACTTAATACACCTCTAATACACCTCATCTTTCCAATTCATTGACAAGTTATTGTGAATATTCAACAGCTTAATATTTTTTTCTTCCTTTATCCATTATGAATAGCCTACAGGGATGGAGTGCGACATTTCGAACCCAAAATGAAATCAAGAAATAAAGCCTCTTCAAGATCATTTACTCATTTAGTTTTTATAATATAAACTTTATAGTTATTTAATACTTCACTTTATCATATAGAATTTTATACTTATTTAATACTTCACTTTTATAGATTAATATTTTCTTAAGATTTTAAACTAATAATATATAATCAGTTTTTCATCTTAGAAAAGTTATGACACTCTTTATTATTAATATCTTAAGGAGTTTGAGTTATTTAACAATAACTAGTTATCGATTACTGATCGGCATGTCAATTTAATCATGATTTTTTGGTGCTAGTATAATATATTCAGTTTATGAAAGGAATACAAACTTAAAATAAGTAAATGATGACCCAAATTTATTGATATGTTGGTAGTTGTTCATGTTATTAGTAGATCAAATGATGAGTTATAAGAAATTACAATGCAATTCACTTGTATCCATACCTCAGCCAACTCTCATATCTTCTGAGAATATTTGTTACATACTCAAAATTAGAAGTAATCCATAAAAACTTATATTTGTCTTTTACTTAACAAATCGTGGTTATTTAATTGGTTCTCTTTAACTAACACTTGCTATTTTGTATAAAGAGTATTGTTAGTGGCGCTTTGTATAAGTATTGTGCCCATGTTAATTAACACATGTAGATGAATGTGTGAGAATGATGGGTTTTTTCTCGATAGTTATGTAGAGGTATGTTGGCAATCAACAAAGTGTGACACATGATGATGTGGAACTTTGACCTTAGGCATTATATATAGTGTAGACATAAAATTTACATCAAAATAATAATTAAATTGATTAAGATGAATTAATCAAATTAGTTAAAAAGAATCGAGACCACTAAAGGATGCCGCATTGGCTAATTAGGGTTCTCGATTGAAACCTAAATTCAAATTAAACAATCGATCGACAGGGGTTCCCGAATCAAACCTCTGGAATTGTCGAAGTAAAAAACTTAGGGTTTCTACATTAATTAACCCTAAAATTGAACTGAAATAGGGTTCTGAGAAAGCGACCTACATTAAATGTCAATTAAAATTAGGGCTCGAAAACCCCTAATTTTATTGATTAAAATCGGCTATAAGAACATTCCGGAAGCCACGTGGCTCAAAATGAAGAATCTAGAAACCACGGGGTTCAAAATGAAGACTCCAGAAGTTATGTGGTTCAAATCAAGGCTCCAAAAGGTCCGGGGTCAAAATAAAAAATCAAATTCCGGAACCTTCTTGGTGATTATAGGCGCCTATAATGATTTCTTGGAGGAGAATTACTTCCTAAATCTCCGACGGTCCAGATCTTGCATAAAAAATCATGATTAGATCATAATCCACTACGAAAATAAACCAGCAATCGAAGTAAGCATTTGAAGCCTCCTATATAAACCCCATATTTTGAAAATTCGGCACAAAAAACATCCACAAATCATCAAGACATCATTGAAAAACCTTTGAAAATATAGAAAACCTCGTGATATTTCTAAGTTAAATCTTTAAACGCCCCATTAAAACACCAGAAGTAATTATTTGAAAAACACCTCTAGGTGGCTAAAATAGACTCTGAAATCAAGATTACGCACAAATCACGGTAATTCTTCAAGTTTGAAGTAAATCGATGAGAATCGACCCAAAATTTCTCAAAAGAGCAGCTTGAATATTGAGAATATGCTAAATAGCCACAGTTGATCATAAATCTTGCATGAACACATGAAAAATCTGAGTTTGATTCACGGATATTAGAATCTTATTTGACGTTAGGTCCACATACGGATTCTACAGGCGGGGAAACAGGCGCTAAAGCCTACGTCTGGTGTGAGGTATCATCAAACAGGGTTGGAAAACTCCACGCTACATGCGATCGTCGGCTACATCGACAAGTTGCTAAGGCGTGTAGTATAAGGCAATGTGCAACTTCAAAGCTTAAATCAAATCCAAGTGAGGCCAAATCTCACTACTTCCACAGAGTCATATCCCTTAAGTCCCACTTTATAGCAACTCTGTTGCTACAAGGCATTACATGTACAAACAAGAAACAACATTTGCTTTAAAACTTGCTTGCCATTACTCGAGATAACTTTCAAAACTCGATGTCCTATCTCAAATCCAGAAGTATCATATCAAGGCACTAAGTCCCACTCAAAGACAAGTGGCCTCTCAAGCTACAAGAATCCTCTTGTGAAGGTTGCCAGCTTATCCTTCACATGGTCAGCCTTGAGTGAAGTACCTCTGACGATAAATCCAGCCCCGCCCACGATGGTACTCAAAGCAAGTCCCACACTGCAAATGCTTTACTTGAGGAAGTCCATCCAGTATAAAGTAGACAAGAGATCCAAGTCAATACCCAAGATGAAGTCCATACAACCAACATAGAATACTGTTGTAGGCTCCCCGGCTCGGACCATATCCAAGTCGAGACCGGTCTCAAGTCCATCAAGATGGAACACTCTATCGGCTCATGGAAGCTTACATCCAAATCCGACTCATACGCTGACTCTATCGATCAAAATCAAAGGCTGAATCAAAACAAGTCAAGTCGAGCTTCGAGCTCAAATCGAATCAATCGAGTCAGCTCAAATCGAAGCTCAAGTCGAGCCAGAGCTGCTTAGAGGAAGCTCATAGCAAGGTCAAATCAAGTCAAGTCAAACAAGCCAAGCATCTTTCAAATAGTCAATAAAGCTTAAGGTGATAGTTTGAATGATCGATCCTCTTTCAAATTTCATAAAACCTATACCTTGAAGAATTTTCCTATGATAGGTTTTATTTTGTACTTACTAAAATAAATAATAAAGCTTATTATTCTTTGCGATACATATAGATAGATAGATTTTCTGGTTTCTACACTAATGAGAATCGAACCCACTTGAGAGAGATCACTTGTACATGGGCCACTTGGTATCAGAGATTCTATTGGATGGTGGTTGCGGTTGGGATGTTGGAAACTTGTAAACGGTCTTATTTACGATTAGCTATCAGGATTTAATTAAATCATTAGCCGTGTTCATTCTATAGAGACAAATTGGAGAAATAATAGGTGGTAGAATTCTTCTAATTTTCGGCCTCAAATCTGTTTTGAAATTTGGAGTAATACCATATTCAATTCTCTTAAGTTTTATATTAAAGAAAAAATTTAGTATAATATAAAAATATCACCTTTCAAATCAATAGTTGTGACTAAAATTAAAACTTGAGATAATTGAAGGGATAGTAATTGAAGAGGATCTTGATCGATCGGAAAACTAGGAACTATTAGGCAGTAAGAACTCTTCAATTATTTTGCAATACCTTAAAACTTAGATAATTATCGAAATGGTCCCCAATAATGAGATCAAGTTGCACTTTGATCCCCAATAGTGTCAGCATAGCAGTTTAGTCCCGTAAATGACAAAAAAAAATTATACTTTGGTCTCCATACTAATGTTTTCTTTTATTAAAACCATGAGATTAATTTAGATGGCAATTGAAAATGATAATTAGTTCAGAGAAATATTTGATATATTAGAAAGTTGTCGTCAATGAAATTTAAGCGATAGTTGAAAGGGTTAAAAGAAATCAAGTCTTATAATTATAACATAACTTAAGTAATTTCATTTAAAGGCAAAAGCCACTAGAAAATTTGGTGAAAAGAATTAGATTCACATTAATACGTGTCTCTCCTTGATTTGGAGACCGTGCATAACCGCCACTAATACATACCCATCATGAGCAAACTTTGAATTGAGAACTTTATTTAGGGGCACAAATGCACAATGACCATATATGGAAATAAATCATGCCACCAAACCTCATCCATATTCGATAATGACTACTCCTTCCGATATTTTTTCGTTGTCATCCTAGTTATTTTTAAATCAATTAAGAAAGAATGACATTTACATATAAAATCCTAATTAATGACTCAAACAATAATTTAATGAATGTATTAATTATTAAGATTTTTATTACATATATTAATCTGGTCTTAAAAGGAAAAATCAATCGAAATAGGCATTGGAATTCTAAAGTAATAAATATTTTAAAATAATTTTTTTTCTATGATAAAAACTAAAAAAACAGGAAGGAGTATTTAAATTGATTTGTTTATTTCTAAATCAGGCTAACAAAGGGAATAGCATTGATTAGTAATACTCCAACCCAAAAAAGTTTATTAATTTTGAATTTTTTATGAAATGTACTTTTAATATGATAATTTGGACTGAAATTTAATAGTTACTTGCATTAGTGAAGATACAATTTTTTTATATTAATTTCTAAATTTTGATTTAATGTACTTTTAACATAATAACTTTGAACAAAATAATGGTTATTAGTTGCATCAATTAAGACTACAAATTCCATTCATTTTCATCGTTGAAAATCAATATGGACAATCTTAACGGGGTGGAGGAAGTATATTTGCTTTTCAATATTTAAATTTTCTAGTCCAATCAGGCTTAAGAAATTATCATTTTAACATTGAATTATTATATGAGTATTTATAAATCTTATTTGTAATTCTTGCATCTAAAAGATTAGTCCTTTTCATTTTTTATAGTTGAAATTAAAAAATATTTACTCCTAATTGAAATAATAAATTTCAATTTCAATTAAAACAACACAAAAACACTACTCCCTTCTATCCCATTTATAAGTCGCTTAACAGACTTTGATTATATTCTTTTTATTTGTCATTTAAGCTCTTTTGAAAATTTTTCTCTCAATATCCCTATTTAATACTACCAAATCGTTGCTTAGTAGGTTGATATTGCATTCTATTTTAGTATAATAGGTAAGTTATAGAAATAAATAAGGAATCATTTAAACCATTTAATAACAATAAATGAGGCTAGTATTGTCAAATGTTTACCTATCTTAAAAAATAATAAAGTAACATATGTGACATATAAATGAGATAGGCGGGAGTATCATTTTAATTATTCAAATTTAGAAAAATATCAATTATAATTATTTAAAAAATAAATATTTTTATAATTGGAAGGAATAAATTATTATTATTATTATGTTAATAATTTATGTTTAGATGAAAAATGATGATTAACATTAAAATTCACTTGCCAATTACTTTTTATATGTTCAATCTCATTTATTATTATGGACCATGTGACACTATTGACGCTCTCAAGTAATCGTCGTTCCACTATATATAGTGTATGAATATAGATTATATGTTCTATCAATTCTTCCATTGTTATTAGAATTTTGAAGCACAATTTTTCGGTTTACAACTTTCATACGTTGAGTTGTTTTCCCATGGAAAAAATGACAACCAAAGTGGTTTATTTATTTGCAGTTCTCTGTATTCTGACAATCGGTATGTGATAATATAGACTTCTTTAAATACCTCCAAAATGCTTGATATATCAATACTATATCCAATTTGTTAATACTTACAGTCTTCATCACATTTTTTGTACTAATTACTAACTGCAAATTTATGATATTTGAATTCTTGAAATAATATTAAACGTGTCTCGCGTCAATTTTCTTAAAGTGTTACACATACATAACAATAATTCTTGTAATTGACTGTCTCACATCCAATATTTTTCTTGAGGAGTCACAAGGGAGAAAATAGACAGCTCAAATTGAAAATGGTACTAACAAATATGTAATCCTTATATAGTGGTTCAAAAGGAGGAATAATTTATGAAAGGAACACTGCACTTTAAAATTCAGTCTACCCTTTGCTATTATCTAATAAAACGTTGGCTCATATAAATATCTATTTTATTTTATTTTTGTTTTTTACTTATTTACTCCGTATTTATTTGAGTGTCTTTTCTATTAACATTATTTTTCATTTTTTGGTTTAATATTTTGAATTAAGTATCACTCTTAGCTTACGGAAAACAGTGAATTACAAGTACTTCTCTTTTACAGCAAAACCACTGAATGGACACAGAAAAGAATTGGACATACTAAGGTTTGATCCTCCACCCATGAACAAGTTCAAAATATAAAACTTTACTAATTAAGCTATTAACATTTTTTGTGGTTCAACCGAACCACTTTTTGAAATACCTAGAACTTCCACTGTTTCTTGAGGTCTATCATTGAATAGCGTTTCTTGATCGACATAGCGTTTCTTGAGGTCTCAACTTCAATTTGTTCTCTATCTTCCAGTTAAGGAACATTTGACTCCATTTTTCAACACAGATTTGTCCTAATGTAAAGTTGTGCTCAAAATGCAAGATTATTCTTAAACAATTATTATAATCACGTATAACTTTTAGGTAAATGTTTATTCGATGTTTAAGGAATGCCAAAAAATCATTGTAAATTTGTAATCAACAAAGTTGGGTCCACTGGAAAACGAATAGCCATCGAAAGCTACAAATTTGTTGTTTTTTACACAGGTAATGAACTTGTTCGGAAGCCATAATAGATCATTCCGTCTCTAATGCAAAGAAATAATTTTTTATTATTATCTTGGGAGGTGCAATAAAATTATTTGTAGGAAAAATTACTTGATATGCAGGTTTTTATGTTGAATCGAGAGAAAGAATCGGCTGTCCAAACTATGAGTCCCTAGCGTTTCTTGACGATTTATGAGATATCGCTTGCTTTGCTTGACTTGATTTGATCTTGATAGTAGGAGCTTAGTATGACCTTGAACTTGACTTGGCTTGATTTGGCTTGATTTAACTTGGATTTGGATAGAAGCTCTGAAATTTGGATATATCCTCGTCTTGATGGACTAAGACGATGCAGACTTGGATATGGTCAACCGAGGAGGAACATAGCGGCGTATTCCGTGAATTTGTAGCAGAGCTTACGTCTCGGTTTGATGGACCCTCTTAGCGTTTGCGATTAGCCGGTTGGCTTTGAGTGCTCTTGGTGGGACTATGTAGTGGCTACAGTCTTCTCTGATGAGACTTTGAAGCTTGAGAGACTCTTTTTCTTTAAAGGCAGTTTGGGAATCTGACTCCAGGCTTTAAGTTGTATGGGTGATGGCAGCGGAAATATTGAGCATCGTTTCTTAACTGCTTATACTCTAGGCGGCCTTAGCGGTATTTGTTGTAGAATAGGACTTAGTGGTTGGCCTGGCTTGGACTTGATTTAAGAATTTTAGTAGCGTGCCAAAGGCATCACTACCAGCGGCCTTAGTAGCTTGTTCTTATAGTGATCGATATGAAGGTCAGCGTTCGAACCTTGTTGATGATACTTATCAATTAGGCGAGGGCTTTAGCGTGTTTTCTGCTGGAATCCGGCTATAAGGAATTTGAGCGTTGAGTGTATTCCTATATTTGCAACTTGATGAATCAAACTGTGAGATTTTTGGGTATTTAAGTACATCTTGATTTGAGGCTATTTTGGTGGCCTTAGAGGTGTTTTAAATGTGCGTGATGTTTTCTTGGCGGTTTAAAATGTTTAACTTAGAAAAATCTCGAGAGGTTTCTACATATTTCTTAGGTATTTTTTTAGATGTGAAGATAGGATGGAATTTTTTCGAAAATAAGAGGGTTTATATAGGCTTACGGGCTTGAATCTTCTTTTGATTAATTGGTTTATTTTCAAGTGAATTATGATCTTAATCGTTTATTTTTTGAGGCAAGATACACACCGTTGATCAAAAACACAGCAGAGAAGAGCCTAAAGTAGGTGCCTACTTTGAGGTCCCTGGACTTTTTGGAGCTTTTGATTTTAACCCCAAACTTCTTGGAGTCTTCATTTTGAACCCCGTGGTTTCTAGATTCTTCATTTTGAGCCACGTGGCTTCCGGAATGTTCCTTATAGCCGATTTTAATCAATAAAATTGGGGTTTCGAGCCCTAATTTCAATTGACATTTAATGCAAGGCTGTTTTCTCGAATCCTATTTTGAGTTCAATTTTGGGTTGAGTGAAAAAAAACCTTTATGTTTTTGCCGATTAATTAAAGGGCTTAATTTCAAGGGAATCCTGTTGATCGAGAGTTTGATTTGAATTTAGGGTTTGTCGAGAACCCTAATCGGCCGACATGCTTTTAGTGGTTAGAGCTTTTAATTAATTCGATTAATTCGTCTTAATCAATTTAATTGTGTATTATTGATAAGTTTTTTTCGATGTACAATTTGCCCCTCGAACCCGAGGCACATATCACGTGGAGTGTCGGGTTCGGCCCAATATCCATTTTTCAATGCGTGTTGGCTTTACTCTGGTCTTTATTTTTTTTCGGCCACGTGCTACTTTCTTCTGAAGATAGCATCCGGTCTCTTGTTAAACATTGGATGACGGTTGTATCTGGACTTGCTTCGGTGTGAATTTAGTAAACATCTTAATCTGGTTAACAATTCTCCCTCTGTAAAACACCACGTGGTGGCCTCGAAAACACCTTGGTGGCAAAATAGGCGCTGAAATCCAAGATGCTTGCACAAATGCGATGGTGCTTTCAAGTTTGAAGCAAAATTTGATGAGAATCGTGAAAGTTTCTCAAGAGCCGCTTCATATATTCGAGGAATATCTTTAAATGGCCACGATTATTCATAAGTCTTGCATGAACACTGAAAAATCTCGGGTTTGATTCATCAAGTTCAGATATAGGAATATACTAAGCGTTTAGTCACACATACATTTGGATTCTAGAAACATATTTGCTAAAGCCCACATCTGAATTGATCGGTATCATCGATAAGGTTGGAAAGCTCCACCTTATCGCGATCATCACTACATCAAACAAGATATTAGAAGCTGGCATAGTATAAGAAAAAAGTAATGCTACTTCAAAGGTTAAATCAAGTCAAGTAAAGGCCAAATCTCGTGCTCGCTGGAGTCATATCCGCCCAAGTCCATACATAACAACATGCTAAGGCCGCTCTAGTACAAAGCAAAAGAACCAACGCTACTTCAAAACTTGCTTGCCATCTCCATACATTTCAGCTCGATGTCCTATCTCAAATCAAGTGTCATATGCTCGAGGCACTAGAAGTCGGCTCCAAGACAAGTGGCCTCTCGAGCTACAAAGTCTCCTCTTTGCGGAAATTTTGCTTGAGCATCATTACATAGTCCCGCCCATAAAGATTGAAGTACCTCTTGGGTGATAAATCCAAGCCCCGCATTGGTAGCCAGCAGGTCCCTTGCGCAAATGCTTGCGGTAAGTCCATCGAGTCTAAAGTGGGCCGGAGATCAAGTCGAGGGCCAGATCGAGTCCGTGGAAGCCCGACACGGGGGAGGAATCTGTTGCTAAAGAACCAGTTTCGGATCATATCCAAGTTGAGACCAGTCTCAAGTCCATCAAGACCATGACACATCCGGCTCATAGAGCTCCTATCCAAATCGAGATCATAGGCTCTATCCAGAGTAAATCAGCCGAATCAAATCTAGTCAAGAGTGACTCATTTGGCTTCTAAAATCAAATCCAAGTCAGTCAATTTCAATCTGTCCAAGTCAGCCGAGGCTCGTACCAAGCTCTATCAAGGAATAAATCAAGTCCAAGTCAAAGCCGAGCCAAGCATCTACTTAAATCGTCGATGCAAGTGCTTAGGAGGACTCATAGTTTGGATAGTCGATCCTCTTCGATTTGATAAAATCTATACACTGAAGAATTTTTCCCTACAATGAATTTTATTTTGTACCCTTAAAATAAATAATAAATTTTTTTATTTGCATTACATATAGATAGATAGATTTTCTCGTTTCTACACTAATGAGAATCGAACCTACTTGAAAATCACTTGTACATGGGCCACTTGCTATCCGATATTTCTATTCAGATGGTGGTTGCCGGTTGGGATGTTGGAAACTTATGATACGGTCTTATTTACCTGATTAGCTATCAAGTTTAATTAAATCATTGCTGATGTTCATTCCTATATGGCAAATTGGAGAGAAATGGCAAATTGAAAGCTGAATTCTTCTAGTAATTTCAGCCTCAAATCTGTTTTGAAATTTGGAGTAATACCATATTCAATTCTCTTAAGTTTTATATTAAAGAAAAAATTTAGTATAATATAAGAATAATACACTCAAATCCAATAGTTGTGACTAAAATTAAAACTTAGCCCTTGAATAATTGAAGGGATAGTAGTGAAGAGAGAATCTTGATCAATCGGAAGACGGAACTATTAGGCCAGGTAAGAACTCTTCAATTATTTTGCAATACCTTAAAACTTAGATAATTACCGAAATGGTCCCCAATAATGAGATCAAGTTGCACTTTGATCCCCAATAGTGTCAGCATAGCCGATTTAGTCATAAGTAAATGGCAAAAAAATTTATACTTTGGTCTCCATACTAATGTTTTCTTTTATTAAAACCATGAGATTAATTTAAGCAATACGTAACTGG
>JADFUC010001983.1:0-55683 GCA_019722365.1 Lithospermum erythrorhizon
ATGTTGTACTTCGTTCAGTTACGTATTGCTATCAATATATTACATGAATAATTAAATATTTATTTCAAATATATAACAAATTTAAAAATAAATTAAATATAAATGAAGCGATAGAATTCGGTTCGGTTTAGGGTATAAGCGCGAGCCATGAAAAAAATTTCTAGTTTGCGATTATTCAAACCTAAACGGTTCGGTTCAAAAATAATCTAGCAGAGATGGGTTCCTAATCGATGTGATTCGGGTTGTCTGATTCGGTTTTTTCGATATAGGCGTCCACAGTTATTACTATATATACCCGTAGTTTTTTATGTAATCAACTTGGCGCATGTTGGAGTGCCGTTTATGGTTTAACCCAAGCAACGCTTCCAACAGCGTCGTTTAACTTTAACCAAGACGAGCAACACGTGAGTGGCGTCTAAGTAACGAGTTAGGCAATGACTTTTTGCACATGTTCTAATTAAGCGCCTTACAAGACCTTTTTGTAGTAGTGTGGATTTATATATATTTGTGTATATTTTCTTATGGATCTTTCATAGTCTCCTTTATTCGCTAATATAGAGAGTTTTGAATTATTTGAAAGTTTGGTTCTCTTCCCTCTTTATGCCGGAGTTAGAACTATGGCCAGCGATAAGTTATTAGTGTCTTTATTTTTTAGGCTTTTGATAATTTTGTACACATTTATGTTTCGATCAATTTAGTACTCTTCAAAATTATCGGGCTACTCAACCAACGACCATCGACTTTATGTTAATGTACTTTTCTTGACAAGCTTCTTGAGTAATTACATAGTTAGATCGAGTTTGCCGTTCTTTTACCGAAATAACTTAGCGAGCGTTTAGGTATTCGTTGGTATAACATAAATAAGCTGAATGTTTAATTATTCTTATGCGACTCGTTCCATTGTATTGTCTGCGTACTGTGGCGTAATCTTGTTATCTAATCAAGTCGCCATCATATGTGGGATATAGTGATGAGTCACCGTATTAACAAAACTAGTTTGTTTTTTATTTATTTATCGAATCCGTGATCACAATGATGTGTAGTACATAATATTTACATTGTTTTGTACATAATAATGTCTATTATTACTTCTTATTAGCTGAAAAGATGACCATTGGAGCTCTAGAAACTTCGTTGTTGAGAGTAAAAGGAATTGCAACAATCAACTTCCTCACTTCACGATTGATGATCATTTGAAGGAGGGCATGAGTTTGGTGGAAAGTTTGGATGTTCCTTAAATTATTATTGTAGGTGATAATTTCTGAGTAGATTAACATGTATTAGTTTTTAGCTTTTGCTTTTTATTTTATATTTTATTATAAGCTATATAAGAGATTTTCTTTATGCGATTTAGTCTACTCTCTCTTTTACCAAATGGTGTTGTGTGTCGTTGAGATTTGGTTGATCGATTAGATTAAATAAGATCTCCCCGATCATGAGAGATTAGTGGATTAAAGGTTTTTATTTTGTCATATGCTAGATTTGGTAATTAGACCAGTCTTAGATGAGTTTTCCTTAGTTAATCCATTGTGTTTCCTTATTTAATTGTGTTATCTTTTGGGAGTATGTTGTTATATTTGTGCAGGAATTACTATATTAATAGAAAATCAAAGTATTATTAAAAATCTCGACGACGTATCTTTGAGAACTTGAGTTGTATTTGTTATCAACGAGATATTGATTAAGCTGGGATGAGTTATTTATTTATATCTGACTTAACCGTGTGTTGGTAATTATCCGTTGGAGGATGATGGTGAGCATCTAAAATTCAATTCTAGGGTGAAAATCAAGTAGGAAGATTTTGGATTTCCATCGTATTCTTATTGTAACTTGTAAGTATGAAATGATATCTTTTGCTTAGGATGAAAAGAAAATATGACCTCTTTATATGTGTTGTACTTGATAGATTTTGTTTTAACTTTTTATTGAGAAATATAGAATTAGTGAGATTAATGATGTAATTACAAATTATTCTAGTAGGTTTTTGAATAGGAAAAAAAAATTCCCAATTAGACGGATCTCGAAATGTTGTCTTAGTTATAAAAAAAGCAGATGTAACATTTAATAAACGGCCTTAAAAGCGGCCGTCTAAGTGTTCACTTAGACATTACCTCGATCTCTTCGTATTTTTGTAACGACCAAGTGCTTTTTTGTAGTAGTATCGCCAATCGAGATATCCGGTGTGTACTACTACAGTGGCCGATCACGGGCCCGCATTACAAAAGATTGATGGCGGTATTGAAGTGATTATAAGCAAGTACTTAGTGTTATTAGTATACTACTTACATTATTATAAATTTGTCACCCTCACTATTTGTTTCTTGGATGGTTATTTTAGTGAAAATAAATTTAGTTTTAGTGAAAATTATTCAAGATAGGTTATTTGAATAAATCCCTTTGTAACTTGACAAATTTTCTTTAAGTCTAAAGATGATAATTAAAGACAAATAGCGATTACAAAAAATATTATTGATATGATTTGAGTACAATCTTTATTTGTTAGATGATTCACCCTTTCTGAGCCCAGGGGCCTCGAACTGTTCTTGAACTTGATTGTTAGAATAACTTGTAACCGAACACTTGGATGTTCAATAGCTTCAATTTAAGGGCTTGAATAAGCAGTCTTGAACGGATGCTTGAATGTTTGAAGATTTGAAGACTTGAATGTTTGAAGATTCAAATACTTGAAGATTCGAAGATTGAAAACTGAAGGTTTGAATGTTCGAGATCTGACTTCAATGTTGAGGCCTTGAGGAGGATTACCGATTGTAGACACTACCATAGCCTACTTTGTGCTTCTTTTTGCCAGATAGAAATTCTCCCCAAAATGAATGTAAATGCCTCACATTTATAAGCATGTTGAGTGGTGAGCTTGGGTTGATGTGGGCTTGGGCCTCCCCGATAATTATTCTTCAATTTAATTAAGAATAATTATATGATTTAATCGATAAATTATATTTTTTTTTAATTTAAAAGCGTAATTATCTAGGCTCTTTAATTATTTCCATATGTTTATTTGGAGGAAATAATTATTGTGCCGATCTAATTTCTAATATCTTGGGACCATAATTGATGAGGAGCTAAAAAGGACATTTACATCTTTTCTAAATCTTGATGAATTTATTAATGAGTATCGATTAAAGAAGGATATAATTTAACATTTTATCTTTTCTAAATCTTGATGAATTTGACAAAATTTAAAATCTTTTGTTAAAATAGTCTTAATGTTGAATATGATTCTATCTTTCTAGATTTATTAAATAAAATTGGACAATTCGAAGAAGTGAACCTTTAGTTATATCACAATTAGGTGCCTTTGAGAAAGTTGGTTTTAAAGCAGTTGGTAAAACTACTTGAAGAATCAATTTGAAACTTAATAATGAAGAAATGAAAATTAATCTTTTAAGAAGTGAAAAATATTACACCTATAGAAATAATTATAGATTTTACATATTGGACTTGTCGAGTAAACACAAACCTTTAAGCTGCTTGAAGGATTGCAGGGAAAGACTTTATAGCGGCTTTAAAAAAAGAGATGGAAGAAATTTAAATTGGAAGCGATCCACTTATAGAATTATTGATCAGTCTATCGTGGATCGGTTTATTTTGATGTTTATCCTAACTTACAATTATAAATTATCTAATATAAATTTATTAGATCTTTGTAACATTAAATGTTAAAACTAATGGTTATAGTTATATGCATAGATTTATAGGTAATATATGTATATGTTGTAGGATTTATTATAAGCGGCTTTAGTTCTTATAAATCGCCATTTGTAGAATAAAGGGATAAGCGCAAGAAATGAGCTAGTAATTGAAACTAATTTTAGTAAATCTAGTATTCTTGCTAGAAGACCTATTAAGTGGGAAGAAATAAATTTCGAGGAAAATTGGGTCATTGAAAAGAAATTTCACGGCCAATCAAACAAATTTAATAAATGTTTGTCGAACTCACAGAAGGATCTTTAAATGCCCAAATTTGAAAAGAATAATATTTCTAATATAAGAAGAAATAGGTGCATGTCGAATAGGTCTTATATCTGTAATTCAGATTATAAAATTGAATTTCACCAGAAGTTCTACTTCTTTCTTCACGATAGAGAATACGTGGAATCGAGTTAACGATTATAGGGTGATGGTTTCTGAGTGGGAAAAGACGATATTGTCGGAGATAATAGTAATAATATCGAATTCATGAGGGAGCCGGTATGTACGAAATAAACACCTATTTCTGAAATAAATTATGGATTATCTGACCACTATAGATTTCAAAATCTTGGTTACCAATCAGAATAATTCGTTAAAAGAATTTCTTTTACACAGATGGGAATCTTTAGAAAATGATTTTTAGTAATTTTGATAAAGAGAAAAAGAAAGAAACTTTCAGGGATAGGTTTTATAAAGTATTATTGTAGAAAATAATAAAATCTTATATTTTGTTCAGCTAGTTCGTATTAACACGTATTAGAAATTATATTTTAGTAATAGAAAAGAAATTATAAATTGTTAAATGGACAAATTTATAAAGATATACATCCTGAAAAATTTGATTGTAAGGATAATCAACCGATTAATTTCCTAGCTTATGCAAAAATCTTTGAAAAAGATACTTTACAGTCAACTATGAAACAGATAAATATGTTAATTGAACAAAATAATTATACAAATCTATTTATTAATGTTTTAGGAGAAAATATTCTTTCTTTAAATAAAAAAATAGATAATATTACTAAAATAATGAAAAGTTTGGCGTGATAAAAAGGAAAACAAGTTTATGCTGAAGAAGAAACTTGGGGAGTATTCTTCCCGAATATCGACCCACTCACAAAGGTTAGATTTTTAAATTAAAATCAATAACTGATCTAGAGAAATTACTTGATGAAAAATTCAAAAAATTAAGTATAAATACTCTGGATAATTTATCTAATGAAGATGACCAAATTAATAAAATTAATGGAGAAAAATGGCGGTGGGCCGATAAGCCAGCGAATATTATTATTATTATAGGAGACGCCGCTGTTGATATTTTAAATGAAGAACAAAAATATATTATGAAGTAATAGCCATTGGCAAAAATATTTATGAATGGAATATTGATAATTTTACGGATAAACAAATCTATAATCATGTACATCGTATGCTTATGTATTCGACTATTTGTAAACAGAATAATAATTCCGAGAAGAATATTGCAAATATGATTATAGCTGGTTTTACCGGTCAATTAAAAGGTTGGTGGGATAATTATTTAACCCCAGAACATAAACAGATAATAAGAACATCAGTTAAAGTTGAAAATGGTCAAAATATTGAAAATGTTGTTTACATGTTAATAATTAATATAATCAGGCATTTTCTGAGATATTCGGAGATGATAGTGAGAATATCCAGCGCTCTTTCTTGAGAACTTAAAGTGTAAGAATCTTCTGATTTTTAGATGGTATAAGGATAGCACTTTCTTAGTAGGGTTATGGAACTTCCTGAGAGTAATAGTTCTCACTGGAAATCTAAGTTTATTGATAAACTACCCTATGCTGCGGAAAGGGTTAAGAAAAACATAAGAGAACGATTCGCATCACTTATGATAATTTTACATATGGTAAACTAATAGGTTCTGTGTCGAGGAAGGTTTAGCTTGTATGGGTAAAGATTAAATAAGCAATTACGAAGCGAGAATCTGCTCGAGGAAAAGCTGATTAGGCGATTAAGCGAGCGGTTTGGAATAAGCGATGCCGAAAGGATGATACGGTGTAAGCATCGCAGAGATTATCTGAGATAATGATGATAATAGTAAAAGATTTAAAAAGAAAAACATTTTAAATGAGAAAAAGATAAACATCGTCACAAGAATAGAGATAATAAGGATAGAAAAGATGATCATAAAGAAAGAGACAAGCAGAATATTGTTTGTCATAAATGCGGAAAAGTTGGTCATCATGCTAATAATTGTTGGACTAAGAAAAGAATTAATAATTTAAATTTTAGTCAAGAACAAAAAGATGAGTTATACAAGATATTTCTAAATGATCTGATGAAGAAACATCGTATATGTGTCTTTGCCATCTAGTCGCCAATAGTATTGATATCATAACATCTGATTCTTCTCGGTCGATTCGGAATCACGAGCCTTGTTCTTTTAGGCGAGCACAAATTAAAAATACTCAAGAATATGAAATTCTTAAATTAATGTGTCAATTTCAAGATAATGAAATAAATGTGATTGATAATAATATTATCATGGATTTCTTAAAGAACATTAAAGATCGACTTAAGATAAAAATTATTGATCGAATGGATAGTGGCCAGAATAAATGCATCTTGAAGATAAATATGATAAATTTATCTAATGCGCCCCATGTTCTATGGGAGAACCATAGGCTTATTTAAAAGAAAGAAGAAGTGGGGATTGACTTCACTTCCACTTGAATGATATCCAGAAAGAGAGATTAATAATCTCAAAAGAAGAGATAAAAATTTTGAAAAATGAAAAATTAGATTATGATTTAAGAATATCTAGATTAAGAAAAACTTTGCAATGATAATATTATCCAAATGATAGTCAAAGTAATAATTCAGTAATAATTTTTTAAATAGAAATATTCTTGGCAAAATGGTATATTAAAATAACGTGGAGTACTTATTGATAATTATTTTTCAAAAGAATTCACATTTCTATTAGATAGTGGGCGATTTAAATGTTATACAAGAAGGTTGGTCTGACTAGATATTTCAAAAGCATACACTTATCTGCATCTTTGGTGGTGAAAAAATTAGATATAAGTTTTAAATTGCAAGCATTTGTTTGTATTAATAATCTTTTGTATTCTACTTGGAGTTTTTTACTAGTAAAAATATTTCTAACAGTTATACTTAATTTTGCTTTTATAACAAAAATTTATCATTTTAACAAAGGTAGATAAAGAAGGATTCTGAGGAACATATAATAATAAATCGATAATGTTAAAATTACCTCGAAGCCATATCCAAAAAATTTATATTCATTTTTTTGATAAAGTTATAAATAAAGAAAATCAATTAAACTTTTTGAAAAATGAAATTAATATTTTGACTATAGATGAAAAATTACAGAATCCTAAATTACAAGAAAAAATTAAACAAAATTTTAACAGATTAAGTTTAGAAGTCTGTAATGATCATCCAAATGCATTTTGGGATAGAAAAAAATATATTATGGAAACTCGCATGAGGAAGATTTTTTCGATGATATGATTTACGCAAAATTTGAAATATTAATGAATGAATTAAAATCTTTGGAGTTATGTAAAAAGAGATCGAATCCTAGTTGGATAGAAAGTTAATTTATGCATCCGTCGCGTGATCATCCTGACTTTTTATGATATCGCATGCGAGAGCAGGGGAAAAGAGGCGTTCCCAGCGTAGTTATAAACTATAAACCGTTAAATAAATTTTTGAAATGGATTAGGCATCCGTTTCTAATAAAAAGATTTATTAGACGGACTATGATCCTATCTTATTTTCTAAATTTGATTTAAAATGCAGTTATTGTAAATACAAATTAATAAAACTGATAGATATAAAACAACTTTTAATGTACCTTTTGGCCATTATGAATGGAATGTTATGCCTTTTGGGCTTAAAAATGCCCCATCAGAATTTCAAAAAATTATGAATGATATTTTAACCACTTTGAGTAATTATAATTGTTTATATAGTTGATATTTTAGTTTTTTCTAAAACGATTGAAGAACATTTCAAACACTTAGATATATTTAGAAGGATAATAATTCAAAATGGTTTGGTTATTTCTAAACCAAAAATGAATATTTTGAGCAAAATAAGATTGCAGAGTCATGTCATGAGAAAAATGCTCATTCAATTGATAGAAGTATTAGATTTGCCTCAAAATTTCGAGATAAAATTTTAGACAAAACCCCGATTCTGAGTTTTTGGGCGGTTTAAATTATATTTCTCCATATTATCAAAATCTTGCAAGATCTTGCAAATTTTATATGATAGGCTCAAAAGAAACGAGTCACGGGCCAGAGAAAATCATACTAAAAGCTGATTAAAATATTAAAAGAAAGGGTTAAGACACACTTGTTTGATGTTGGCAAATCCCAATTGGAAAAAAATTATTGAGGCGGTGCTTACGATTTGGTTATGGAGGGATTCTAAAACAAATTAACCCTGATAATAAGCAAGAGTATGTATCGGAGTTTCGATACGGTAAATGGAATAATGACCCGAGGAGGAATTAATACTCTGATAATTTAAAGAAGTACTAGCTATTAGTAAAATGTGTTTGAAATTTAGGGATAATCTTTATATTAAAAATTTAAAATTAAAACTGACTGTCAAGCAGCCAAATTCATGTTTCAAAAAGATTTTAAACATGATGTCTCCAACAGATGTTTGCGAGGTGGCGAGGGCCCGTTTTAGCACCTTTCGATTTTTGAAGTTATTTATAAAAAAGGAGAAGATAATCGTCTTCACGGCTTAAGCACTAGAATATTTGAATGAAAAATAAAGAATATTATTTTCTTCAATTTTAGGGAATGTCGTATTATGAAAGCCAGGAGGAACTCCATATAGGGGTAGAGGAGGAAGAGCGAGTAATATCATTGACCATGGTACAAAAAGTCCTTAATGTCGAGAATTTTTCCGCGAGGATAATGATCCTTTATTCCAGGAATTCTTGGAATATAAGAAACAGAAAAGAAGGAAGTAGTAGCTCTTCCTATGCCAATATACTTGGGAAAAAAAGAAAGATCTAAAGATCGTAATGCAGTTATATCGAGGAATGAGAAAGATAAGATGATTTTAATTCTGATGATAATGATCTTAGATGGCGAGATGACCAAATCTACTTTTGGAGAGATATACTCTTCGCCGTAGTTATACATTTGGATTCTACAAAATCCTCGATTATATTTTGAGAATATATTAATAAATAGTGGATCCTGTGAGATATCTCATTTCTCTGGACAAAATAAAGAAATTTATAATTTCTCAAAAATTATTATCAAAAAGATTATATCTTCAGAAGAATGGGGATTATCTCCATTTAAAGGAAAATCAATGGTTTATCCGAGGATTGCAGCGCTCACAGTAAATATAATTATTGGGATTATTTGGAAGCTTTTGATAAAGAGTATTTTATGAAATGATAAAAAAAAACATACTTGGATGATCGAATGTATGTTCAAGATTTATAATCAGATTTACAGGTGGTTTTTAATTGGTGGCGGTTTAGTAACGAGGTAAAGAATGCTGAAAAATTGAAAGAATATTTGAAAAATGGAGTAATATTTCTCAGAAATCAGCAATTTCCGATAGAGGAAAAAGAAGATTAAATCTTTTAAGTTATTTATATGATTGAATTCTACATTCCATACATATGGAAATGGGTATGCTTGATAGAGCGAAGGATAATATGCACAGGCTTAGTAAGACACTCTCAGCGAAGTTTTGGGAAAAATGATTCGACGATCTGTCTGAGGATCGTTCGAGGAGAAGACACATGAGAAAATTGAAAGAAAAATTGAAAAAATTCACCCAATATCAATTGATGCGAAAAAACCTCTTGCCGTGAAATTCTGAGACAACAAGCGATTGATCAATATTTAATTAAAATGAGAAAAGAATTCGTGGAAATCGACGAAGAAGATAAACAAAGTGATAATGGCCGATAGCGGTTCAAATCAAGAGATACATTTAAAATCACAGACTGATATGCGAGGAAAGGCTCGGGGCCTGTGAGAATCGAAGTTAGATATTACGATTTATTTGAGCAATTTAAAAGACTTGAAAAGGCTAAATCGATCAGATAAAACAAATTGAGGAGAAAAATCCTCCGAGAGAAAAAGAATTGGGAAAATAAGCTGAAGAGAATCGAGCGTCTATATGAGATGTTGGGAAGAGATCATATCTTAAAACTTTTTAAAACCATTAGTCTTCTGAGTGGGCGGGCGCTTTTACTATTTTGTTTTTCTTTGTGTATTTTCTTTTTTGGAATCCATTTTGGAGTCCGTTTTGGTTTTTTTTAAGTGCGGATTTCAAATCCAGAAGTGTTTGTATAAGTATAGGTGAATATTACCTTTGGCAGGCCTTGAAATTCCAAGTTACGAGATCAAGCTTTACTCTCCTTGTAATCTTCATTTATAAATAAAGTCACGTGTTCATATATTCGGGTTAAGTGACTCACGATCTAAGTGTAAGTATAATTTATTATTTTCATTTAAATTATTTAATATAGTTTACAGATAGGCCTTATAAATTTGTCAGGATTTTGTTAAAATTATGTCTAACCAATTGATTAATGGTTGTGCGTCTACAGATACGTTTTATAAAATTTAAGTTATTTGTAATTATCTGAAGCAGAATATATATTTATGTGGCAAAATTTAAATACGTTTATGTTCTGGTAGGTTTTCTAGATTATGGCGAGTTTTAATAATTAAATTAAGATGTAAGTATAATCATTATCTAGAAACTAATTTTCATACGTTGTTGCCCATGAAACCCGGAGGAGAGCGTCGAGTGTTTAGGGTTAGTGAATCATTTGTTTTAGATAAATTATTATCATGCAGCTTTTCTTTTTGTTAAATTAAATCCGGGTTTCATAATATAAATTTGGATTAAATAATCTTGATACGTAATTGCGATAAACAGCTTATAAACGATTACAAATGAGTATTAGAGCCAAAAAGGACAGACCACAACCAATCTATCGTTTGGAAGCTTGATTGGCATTGCATTAGGCACTTAGCACGGATGCACGGTCATATATTATTCTTATTGACCAGATTGAGCCATACATGATATATGATATCACTCTAATATCAACTCATCATAATAATCACTTATGGGCCGTTGGCCTTCCTCTTAATTTACCTACCAATCTAATTTTAAGAAAGGTAAATAGCTATCATATGAGAACTAGAAGCAGTAGGAAACCCAGCTCCTTCAAACTCTTGCATCACGTCTGATTCAAATTATTATTGAACAAAACTCTAAGATCAGGACTCTTGTTTCTTCACCATGCTGGCGCATTTGAAGGTATAGAACCAATCTTAGTTAATTCAAAGTTTAAACAGAAACTTTCTACCTTATCCTATTATGAAATTTGAATTCTCAAAACAATTAGAATCCTTTTTTTACTGCATTTGGCAGGAGAGGAACAAAAGGATTTTTCAGCAAAAAAGTTATTGTGTAGATAGTGTAGTTGCTTGTATTACTTAGATTGTTAAAACTAGAGTTGATACATGGAGAAGCATCCCTAGAACTAAGAATTGGTTGCTTTGGCATAGAATGGGGCTACTCTACTAGCATTTTTGAGCTTTAGCTCTCTCATTTGTGATTTTCTCTATCAATAAAATTACGTTTAAAAAAAAAAATTAGAATCCTTTTGAAAATCAATCATCTTGCCCCCTTTGCTTATAAAACAATTCATTAGTGTTGCTTTCAACCATATCCAAGCACAAATATGGAGTTCTTTATTCAACAGGTATGGCCTCGCTCTAGCATAACTTTGTGCATATTACTTCAATTTAGTTTTGTAAAAATATCACTCTATTTTTGTTGTTATCAGATATTCTAGTTGGTACATAATACCCAGGGGCTAACTGTCGACTCTAACCCCTTTCTTTTTTTTTCTGTAACGATTTCTTTTGAAACGTTCTGGAATATCTTTTGTTGAACTTGAGAAGTTCCCTTACAAGTAGGCCATGAATTATTTTGAGAAGTTAATATCCTTTGATGTCCCCGTCGCTGTTTACTAACTGAATTTCATCCATTTGTTTCAGCTTACCATCCAGCACCGACGAGAACATCATCACTACTGCATCAACCGAGTAGCCCCAATTGAAGGCGAGACGATACGGTTGGCAAAGATATTGCTCCTTGTTATCCCGCGTAGCACATACATATCAGGTGTGGTATGGTAACTCATTGTCCATACTTCATACATTTTCAGAATCTAAATAAACAATAATGTCTTGTTTACTTACTGGAGGTTGAGTACTTTAATTGGTTGAGTACCTCATTTATTCGTTGTCATGGGAGACGTTCCTCCAAATGTGAAATTTAGTGTTAACATAGCACTCTTTAGATTTGATGTTTCCTTTGAGGGGCAAGACTCATGAATACTGTACCATTTAGAGGTAAGGTTATAATAAAGATAAAAAAGGGGTCTTTTGTCCTTCTTATGGAAATAGTGCAATTAAGGGGATGGTGACACTTTTCATAATTTTTGTATATATTACTTTTGAGCTTTTTCTATAAATACTTTTTCATTTGTACCATTTAGTGGTAATTCTAAAATAACCTTTATTACATTAGGCATTATATACAATAAATATTAAGCTTTATCGTCGAGTGAATTTCTGTCGGCGATCGTGATCCCAGGTACATGAAGCCCACCGAGCCACTTGGAGGAATGGGGGGCAATTTTTCAGTCGTCCGAAGTCACTTGATGGGGATTCGGAGTGCTTTAGAAATGCAGAAGACAAAAAGGGCGGTCGGTTGCCAAAATTCACATATGTGGTGGAGAGTCCACCTTGCGAGGAGGACGCGCAAAATCGCCTTGATTAGCCCGTCTGTGGGGGATCGTAATTCCCCCGATACACGCCTCGGACATTACGGTGACTTGTGGAGATTGTCGGAATAGCGCCGTCATCGGGAAGTCGAAAGTCCAAAGTGACCGCCGTTACTGAACAATGAGTCAGCAGCAACAATTATGCTCCCGAGAAGCAAGGGGATGACCCGGCAGCGAGTCGATTCACACATGCACTTTGATTATAGCATTTCAATGCATCAAATCAGAATCATCGTAATAAAATTTTGTCCCTACTGATTTCCTTCATTTATATAGCTGTCTTAGTTTTGAATGTATTTGCTTATTATGACCGAACTTGGGATTTCTGCCGCCTAATGCATCCCAAATAATTTTATCCATGAGAATCAATTCAAATGTAGTTCAACCAAAGTAAATTTTAATTTTGGTAGGCCAAAGCTGCAGACACGCTTATGCTCACATCTGAGTATTTGTTAGATTTTACCATCTCAGATTCGATGGAGTTTTTAAAGTTTAACCACTAATCAGACCAATAGTGGAGTTTAGCACTTTTAATACATGCAATACCTTTGGTCGGATCTAGTAGTTTACCCACATGCAATATCATTAGTGCGATCTAGCGCTTTAACTCGCAAGAATGTCAATGTATCATGTAATAATCGCTTATACATTGGGGCCGTAAGTTTCACCTTATGGATAATAAAGTTTCAAAGAATAATTACCGATAGGTCCTACTTTAACACCCTCTTGATCGACCATCAGATATGATCCATTTGTGTATACTTCTCATATTACATATGGTCCATCCCATTTGGAGACAAATTTCTTTCCCTTCTTGTGTGTAATTATTTGTCTTCTTACCGAGAGCACCATATCTCTGACTTGAAATGATGGTTGACGGACCTTATTGTATGCTCTCGGTGACGCGATATTCGTGAATATTCCAATCTTCGTTGCACGCCCAACCTTCTTTCACTCGCGGAGCCCAACTCTTCCAACTTGAGGCGAGCATTTTCCTCTTGAGTGAGAACTTCTTGAATAACTATTCTCAAAGATTGGATTTGACGCTTCTAACGAGAGTGACAAATTTTTACATCATAAACTAATGACAAGGGCTGACATGAGGGTGTTCTACATGTTGTCCTATATGCCCACAGAGCTTCATTGATCTTCTCATGTCAATCTCTCTTGGATTTACTGACAACTTTCTTCAGGATATTGTACAAAATTTTGTTGAAAGCTTCAGCTAACCCATTAGAATGAGGATAATACACGTAGATGATAATTTTAATTCAAACTTTTTGACATACAGTAAATGAATGATTGTCTAATGACTCCCATTATCAAGCATGAGCATATATGTCCAAAGACGCCATAACGATATATGAGGTTCACTCGTATGAATTTGGCCACTTCTTCTTGAGACCCATTTTTTAATGGCACTACTTCATCCCACTCGAGAAGTAACTGTTAATCAGAAGATGTAAATGTGTCCAACCGAACTTTTTATACCGCCCAACTACGCCAAGTCTCCATGCATCGAAGGCCATGAAGCTTAAGGTCAGGTAGCGGTTCTAGTGCTCGTGATGAACAAATTTGAAACCGACATGTTGATATCTTTAGCGAATTCTGCCAATCTTTGACCATAGTTGGCCAATAGTTGTCCCATCCACTGATTTGAAAATGAATTTCAAGCGATTGACGAAAGCACCACATATACCAAATAGCTTCCTCCATTGATCTGTGTGCCTCTTCTTCTCCAAGGTATCGAAGTAACACACCATCAAACAATCATCTGAAAAGAATCTCTTTATAATAGATAAAACGAGGGGCCCGACTGCGGGCATCCGTCTTCTTTGAATTCTCATAAGGTAACTTCTCATATTGAAGGTAATCAATTAAAGGTCATTTACACCTTCGCCATTAATCTCTACAAACACTTACTACAAGGGTTTCATCTTCACCTGAAGATTTGTAAGCGTCTTCTCTATTTCAAGCATAGGTGGTATGAACCAATTTTGACATATTGAATCCAAATTTCCTTCTCATGTACTGCCAATGCAGAAGCCAGGTTTGCCAAAGAATTCACTTCATTGTTCAACAATCTTGGAACATGTTCAATAGAGAAGTCTTCAATTGATCTCATGAGTTTCAGCGCGTAGTTGTAGTATGGTATCAACTCGGGATTTCTAACTTCATAATCCCGAAGGAATTGGTTGATGATTTGTTGTGAGTCACCATGGACTTTCAATTGCACGAGTCTCATTTCCACCTCGATTTCGAGTCCTAACATCAGGGTTTGATATCCTTCTACATTGTTTGAACATTTGTTACTTAAAGAGAATGAATATGAATAACTCCAGCTCCAGCTCCAGCTCCATCTCTACAAGCTGCACAATCAAAGTACATCTTCCATGGCGGTAAAATTTCGATCGCTATCACATCGTCATTTGGTAATTTATCAGAGAGTTCACATTCAGCTGGTATGTGATGATTTGCTAAAAATGCTGCCAAAACTTGTCCCTTAACAACTTTTTGAGTCACATATATGATTTGAAATTGTTGAATTTGGAGATACCATCTTTCCAATCGATCAGATAAGACAGGTTTCGACATAACCTATTTGATCGGAGTTGCTTTTGAGATTAAATGGACAATATGATTGGAAGTAACGTTAGATCAGGAAACGAGGTCCAGCCACAACCTTTCAATTGAGCATACTACCTATTTGGTGTCATCATCCCACTTTATAGTATAACGCATTCTCCTTTGCTTGCCCGTTTTCACATGAGTACTGCCCCAACGATCATTCCCGCTACAACGTAAAATGATTAGCCTCTGGAGGGCGATCCAACACGGGCGGTTTCACAGAGGTAATGCATTTGATACTTGCGAAAGAATTACCGCATGTTTCATCCTAATAAAACAAAAAGTCTTCTCATCAATCGATTGAAAGGTCAAGGCCTCCCCGCCAGTTCAAAATGAAAACAAACGGCTGCAAGTTCCCTTTGCACCTTTGAGCTCGTGGATACATGAGGTTCAGTACGCCAAGGCCAAGATCAATCTTTCACTTCTATCCTTCAATACCCCGCCGACAAACTATGAAGCCTAGAAACTTAGTACAAAAACAAAGACAACGGTCCTCATGCATGTCTTCAATACGATCAAGTAATCACACAAACGGTCTTTGCATTTCATACTCAAATTCGACCAACGATTGATGAAATCAGTAACAACCTCTTCTTTTCTCTACTTAGAATTTGTGAGTTCTATCATGCTGACGGTAATGATGAAATATATAGACCCATATGAATTCATTTTCCAACTAAGCCAGCTTGTCGAGAAACCAGCCCAATTTGTTTAACTAATCGAATGCATTTTCCTTCATGAGCCGAAGAAATTGTTTCACTCAGATACCACCGCTCATTCCTACACATTATTTCAAGTTTCTACGAAATGAGCAACAAGTTGTTTGGTTTTTTCCATTCATCAAACTACTAGAAGTTTCAAAGCTGTCGATAAATCATTTGAAATCTTAATCATTTAATGCGCCGAAGTTGTATGGTTTGACATAAGCATAAGGAAGTGTTGGATCCTCTAGCTTGTCCTTGATTAAATTTCTACGATTTAACTCCTTAAGGTATTCATGGGGATGATCCTATCACCGGGATCTCAATGTTAATCATTCGACTTCCGTTTCTTCTTGTGAGATTGCGCAATTCATGTGGACGACAAAAAGCCTTCAAACTTACCTCAGTTCTACTTCCTCCTTCATTGTTGGTTGTAACCCTCTCCATGTTCATCAAAATCTTAGCATCCTAACCTTCGATGTAGTTAGTGATTCCCTCGAGAGTCTTGGAAAGCGATACGACTTGTTCTTCTAAGTTCAAAGAGGTTGTCATCATTACCGGAGGCAAGGATCACTAAAGGCCTTCATACACGGGTACTTTGATCGGCAAATTCGACGAGGAGATGTTGGTGTTGAACCATTACGCGAGGATTTAATCATCTACCACGGCATGATTCGAGTCAGTAAAGAGTAATGTGATCCGAAAGACTTTTCTTGATCACGAAATACACGCCTCAGACTATCGCGATACCAATGAATCATTCCTCGGAGAGGTTGAACTAGTAACTCCTGCACCAGCTGAGGAGCTTGAAGAGATGTTGGAGAGAGGAATCTTGAAAGTATTAATCTTTGGAGCCATTGACACTTCGAATTTGAAGTATTACTGAACGAAGTCGGTATTTAAGAGGTAAAGATTGTCTCATCAAGGCCAAATTTGTGTAACAACAAATTTTCTAAGTCTAAACTTGATAATTAAAGATATGAAAATAAGCGGTTGCAAAGAAATATTATTGATATGATTTGAGTGCAATCTTTATTTGTTCCTTTCATTCTACTTCACACTACAAGCCATAGGCCTCTGCAGCTTGTTCTTGAACTTGATTGTTGAATACTTGTAACTTCGAATACTTGGATGTTGCACACTTCAAAGTAAGGGCTTGAATAACTTGGATGCTTGAATGTTTGAAGATTTGAAGACTCGAATAATTAAGATTCAATACTCAAGATTCACATCCAAAGGTCATGCTCGAATGTTCGTATGCAACTTGAATGTCAGAGTTCTCTCACATCTGGGAGAGCTTTCTCTTCATCTACTTTTCCTCTCTTTTATGCAATGAAATTCTCCCCCAAAATAAATATGAATGCCTCTATTTACGTGGCAAAATGCTGGAAATAAGCTGGCACGGTTCGATTGGCCTTCCTAATAATTATTCTTCCAATTTAATTAAAGAATAATTATATTTATTTGAAAGCTAAATTATATCTTTTATTTATTTAAAAGACATAATTATCTAGCTCTTTAATTATTTTCATATGTTTATTTGGAAGAAATAATTATTTATTATGATCCCATTCCTCATATGTTGGGCCATAATTCAACGATCCAATTTTCAATGCAACAATTTATAATTTGATAATAAACGTCACATGTAAATATTTAATTGGATCGCATGATTTAATTAAATAAGTTCCAAAGTGTAATATATTAAATTGGAACTTAGTTCACAAATTTAGTTTAGCGATTTATTGGTTAAATTATCACCACCAACACCCACATAAAATCAATCACAACGGTTGTGTTGGTATTTTATTGGCTGGTTATTTTTTTGTTAGGCAAAATTGTCATAAAGTGTTGTACCAGCTATTATTAACAGTTGGTACAACATTATGCACTTCACAACCTGTTAAGATATTTTGGAATTTTTTAGCTTTAGGAATGATTTGGCTGAGATATTTTCGGCCTAAAATATATGCTAATGATCAACAGTGTTTCAAATCATATAAAGATCTTTCTTGAAGGACAAGTTACCAATTTTTACGAAAATAATTTATTTCCTAAAATATCGAAGGCCTTTCTTGTAAAAGAATTATTTCTTATATGAAATCTAGCCGGCAACTATATAGCGCGATTTCACCTATCGATGTAGGTACGGCGCTGGTGTATTTTGGCAGCGAGCAACAAAATATTGACGAAGTCTAGGTTGAACACTTTTGTGCTTCTTCTATGCCAGACTCCATCCTGTAGTTCTAAATATATCAAAGTGAAGTTGTAAATATTTTAGTTTGTTTACGTGAGTACATTATAGACAAAAAATTTTTATAGTATCAACAAAGTGGAATGTTGAAATGAGGAAGCTAAAAGATCTTACTTTTAGGGAGCTTGAAAGTTGAACTAGTTGTGTGTGAAATCTAATAAAACTTTAAGATGAAAAGCACTCAATAAAGTCCTTGTGTTGTAATATGATTGTGTAATGATTTGATTTCTTTCATCCTCCTATTATAATATGATTGTGTAATGATTTGATTCTATATTTAGATATAGGTTTCTACAAGTATACTTAGGAATTTCATAAAGTTCGTGGTTTCCAAGTTATTACTTCTGCTCGAGATCTATCCAGTGTGCAATCTGATAAGTGTATAAAATATATCATTTTATGGAGCTAATTTATTATATTATAATGCTATTTGAGCTTAATTGAATATATTTTATACTTAATTTCACCTAATTTTGATTTCAAGCGATTATTGAGGAAAAGAAGTGAATGATGCCAAAAAGGGATATACTTGGATTAGTGAATGATGTCAAAAAGAGATATACTTGGATTACATGTAATATGCAAACCATTACATGAAGTATTCGGACGTAATCTCGTTGTGATGGCCCATTATAGGTTCATTTGCACTAGACTACTCGTGAGTTCGCATTATCGCCATTATGTCGTATGCTCCTCGGGCTGAGTTTAGCTGTGAAACAATACCACACTCTAAGCATTTAGCATTTAATCCTTGACTCAAATATTCTCCACCTCTATCGTAATCGAGAATCTTTATTGTCTTGTTCAATTGGTTTTGTACTTTATTTTGGAACTCCTTTGAATTTCAAAGGACTCGTGGCTCAGGTTCCCATCGATACACAAACCGTATTCATCAGAAGTCAATGAAATGTAATGCAAGAAGCTATAACCTCTCAGACGTGTTCATTTACCACATACATCAAGTATGATCCTCACCAAATCACTTGCCCTTTCATTTGCCTGCTGAAAGGCATTTTGGTCATTTTCCCAAAGGCAAGACTAATTTATCGTATGATTCAATCTAAACCTTCAAGTATTCCACCGTGCGTTTTGATTCGCCTTTAACGTGACATAGTCTCAGAACGCCAGGTATGTTTGGTTTGTCGTTAGGCTTATTCCATTTCAAGTTTATGCCATATGACCTACAATCATGTCTAAACGATAGACCATTTCAAGGGAGGCGGTACTCAAATACTACTCCCATTCCCGTGATCCTAAATTATCTGATCTATTGAAAATGAAAACCATCATTATTCAAAATGTAAATAGAAATAATATTCCCCGCAAATTGCGTACATGCGAAACCGGAGATAAGTTCAAACAAGGTCTGTGGGACAATTAAAAACTAATGGATCCTACTGCAAGTGGCCGCAACCTTCGCCCATTTCCCACACACGCATCCATTTCCCTCTTCGAGTCTTCTACTGACTCGAGTTCCCGGATACGACAAATACGAGAACTACAACCGGTGTCTAGCACCCACTTAAGTAGAATTGTGGTTGTACAAACTTCAATACATACACACCTTTTAGGCTCGTGTTTATTAAACCATTTTTCTATCTCGATTGAATTTCCTACGCCGCCTAAAGGACCTCGAAGCTCAGAATAAGGCGCATGTCATCGCAAAGACACTTTGCCTCTTCTCTCTGGCTCTCATGACGCTTACCGCTGTGAGGCAACGACAGAGGTCGAAACACTTTGTTCATGTCCAAAATTCATTAGCATCAAAGAATGGTTATTTGTTTATGAATCTCAAGCAGGCTTCGACGACTGCACTGCTTATAGCCTTCTCGATATACCTGCATTATTACCGACTAAAGCAAGATCTCATGGTGATAAAGAACCTAACTCGGGGCTTATTCAGATCCCGAAGGACTGCACCGCTGGGCCGTATCCATCACCAAGAATCGTAACTGCCAGATTGCCCCTCGCAATAACGAGCAACGAAAGTTGTATTTCTCATATTCTGTACGCTCCTTCGATTCACTCAAGAGCTTCTGATAAATGTCATACACGTGATACTCATCATACAGGGCCTGAAACTTCGGCTCCATCCGAGTAAGCATAAGACACTTTGCATTTAGAGAGTCCTTCTTATGCAACTCATATTTCTTCCAGGCGTACACACGCTGCCCCCAAGGCCTTATAAGCATTCCTTTATACAAGCCAGATTCAATCCCCGTGCAACTCAAGACAACCTTCAACTCACGATCATCGCCTCAAAATTTGCACCATCATACACGCAAATGAAAGAATTTAGTTTCAAGCGCAGTTCTAGGTAGCACAAGGGTAGCCATATTAATTCTACAAGAATAAGTAAATAAAATAAATGCATCAAAGAACTATCATGCTAAAACACTTACAAATAAATTGTAAAGTAAATACTAATATCAAATCTCAATGAACATATTAGGTATCAAGATCTATTATACTTAAATTCAAACGGCAACATCAGAGATACATTTTGAATCCAAGCATAATAGTAGGTTGTCAACCAATTATGTAAAACTACATAACTTCTTTGTAGTCACTAGCATCTCTCTTACAAGATGCTACCTAACATTTGTATTCCTAAACCGGTTAAGCATACCACTAAACCAAAGTGTTACTTGGATCGATCATCTAAAAAGTGCTACAACGTTAGTGTAAATCACTTCAACATTATCTATTATCATATCAAATGCAACATTGTAACACCCGCCATCACGGTGCCCACCGATGCAATTGATCGCACAACTTTAAAATTGGCTTCGATACTTTGCTTAAATTTTAATTGGTGAGATTATTATTACTTTGTTTTCATTTACTCACATGCATACCAGCAATATTAATCAAGCAAATACACGCAACATGAAAAATAAACAAGTGATTTACATTCAAGAGATATAATGATATGGCCCTAACCTATTACAAGTATTTATCAAATACTCAACATAAGTCATAATTCTTGTATCTTGTACTGGATCCAACCGAAGTCCACTAAGTACCACCACCGTGAAACGACTTTCAATATCTTCACTTGTTACAATATTTATATACTAACCCATCTTAGACAAATTTCGCAAGCTTCAAGGGTAAAATAATAAATAAATAAATACAAGAAAAGAGTGACTCGTGGGCGTCATTTATAACATTACTTGCCTCGCAATCGAAAATAAATAAACGGACCATATCTATATATACCTCCATTCCAAACACCATTACAAAATATAGGCACTTTATTAAATCACACATAAAATGAACTTAATAAATATTTTAAATGGCATTGAAAATGCATGTTTGTAATTATCAAATTAATTAATCCATGTAATTACACATATTAAAATTAATTAATATAAACTCAATTATCATACATTGCCAATTAATAATTATTACCAATAATTATAACTATATAAATATTATAGAAAATATTTATCACAAATATATTCTAAAAATACATTAAGTGTTGAAATTGTTACTATAATCATATATCACTTTAAATTAATTTAAAAGATATAATATAAAGGAAATTAATTAATTGTCATCACACAATTAATTAAGCACCACTGGGGTGATTAAATGATAAATAATCAATAAAACCTAAATAGTAATTCAGTCCCATAATTTTAGAAACCAAAATAAGGAATAAATTCGGAATTAGGATTTCAAAATTAGGCACACGCCATAACGTGGGCTCGAACGCATCGACGATTTATTTGCCGACCGCCGACACGCTACGAGTCTACAGAGGTCGTCAGTCCGTCAGCCATTTTGGCAGCAATCGCCCAATCCGACATTGACCGGACGCTCGTAGGGTCGCTGAAGCTGCCCAGATTTACAGAATAATACCATATTTAATCCTCCTGCTTTTCAAATTTAATTTAATTGCTTGTAAATCGCTTTTGGAGGCTTTAAAATTTTTCAAAATTTATGAAATTTTGAACAAGTTAAACTTCATAATTTTCTGAACAAACACCACCGTTAATTAAAATAAATTTTTATATTTAATTATTAATTAAAAAGTCCGTAAATCGCAAATTGTTTTGAGACACTTGTGAAAATCCAAAAAATTATGAAATTTAATGGAGATCTTCTATGTGCTATCTCGGGTTCCGTAAAGAATTTATCCGTAATTTTACAAAAATTTACATGCCCCAAAACACGCTTACAAAACTGCTTAAAACAAAACCAATTAAATCGCCCTTTTAATTTACGTAAACAAAATCCATGTTAACAAAATATGATAGTACATCATCATAAACTTGGTAACATATGTGTAAATCAATAATCAAGAACATGGTGATTTATTCTCATTATATATTTATCAATTAAATATATTTAACAGCACTAATCAAATAAAAATCGATAAAAAACAAAACAAGCTTAAAAATAATAATGTAAAGCAACTTTAATTTGCCTTACGAGCCACCGATGGAAAATACTATGGATATACGAGTATAAATACAAACCATAATCTGCGATCTTAAAGTGCTTACTACATTATTAAATAAAACATTACAATTACAATATATACTAACGTAGTACTGACAGCCAAGCAAATGGAGTAAATTCCACCAAAACCTAACGCTTCAAATTCACAACGGAATTTGACTTCCCTTCAACTCCTTGTTGCAATATCAATCGTATGATATCTCTGGGGCTGTCCACACCAGTATAGGCCGAGTCAAGAACCGACATGCTAAGAAACAAGGACGAACAAAAATAGAAAACCCCAAAATTCTTGGGAGAATTTCTCGCCAAATTGGGATGGGCCTACTCTAGGTTTTTTTTTTGATGAAAATATTTTTCTAAAACTTATGTCATAAAAACCCTAAACTTTCGTTTTATATACATTAAAGTTAAAACAAAGTTCTCGATAAAGAACCCATAAGATTAATACTCGTTAACTCTATTAGTTCGTTAAGACACTAATGAAGGTCGATGATTTTAATTAGTTTAATTAAATAGTAGAACAGTCATTATCAATAATCTTTCAAGTTATTGATAAATACTAAATTATTCGAACCACAAATAACTATTTAATTGATTCTATTTGTTAAATCGATATTCTACATAAAATGTCAACCTCGCACTGAGAAATACATTTTTCAATTATACGCTTCTCTTTAATTTCATACACGAATATAACTCAACGCCACCGTATGTGTGTGACCTTCAGCTCGTGATAATAGTAAGTTGTATAATAATAGTAATCGACCAATTACTATTATTATAACGATTAACGAGTAAAGATTCTCCAGCAATCGCTCATAACCCCTTAAATTATCATGAACCCACACTAGTAATATACAATTACTGTTGAACACTAAGCTCGATAATCACATTTAACCCAACCGTAAACGACCGATACACAATTGTCGCGTAACGGCATAATAAATGGAATCACTCCCTTACTGATTTCCAACAAAGTGAGCACGCTGACGCCCTCGCCACCGAACGGTACCCAATTCCCTCCTTTGGTATAAGGAGTATCTCCATCGTGGCCTTGGAGAATGGCCTCGCCTTCCTTCCATCCCTTCGGGGTACGTTGTCCCTAGTTGGGTATTCCTAGCCCGCTTACTCCCCAAATACGCTGGTCTCCATCAACGGTTTCTACTCCGCCGCTTCATTGCTTAAGCGCGATTCTAACCAAGCAGCTCTTCTTTCCTACGGCCTTTTCCCATCGCACCTGCAAGGACGAGACTTTATCTACTTTGTACAAGATGACACGAAGGCTTCTATGAGCCTCTCCCTCCAAATCGACTCTCGAGTCTTGTGAGGCCCTACTTTTTCTTCGCTCTGTGAGGTGGTCTTCCCAAAGAATGCCCTCCTCCTCACATCTCATCCAAAGTCGGGAGAGGTCCTGCCAAGGTCTACTCGCACAAGGCGGACTCCATGGCCTTTACCACCATTGGGTGAACATCACCATATGCCCTTCCACTTCTATTCCGATCCTGGGGCCTGGTGGAATCGCCTTATCCTCGGCTCCACCACGGATCCCGTGGCTTTAGCGCTAAAGCCACTCAATGCCAGGACCTCGCCTCCGCCCTTACCTCCCGCCGCCTCCAAAGAACATTGCCGCACTGCAGACCACCGAGGTAAGCCTCTTTCTTACGCTTTTCTACTCATCTCGATGACATATGCCCCGACCCCTTTCTTTAAGCCTCATGCCCCCAACGCCGAACTGGGCCAAAGTATTTAAAAGCTCTTCTAAGAAAACGAGGTTACATACCTCTCATGAAAGTACCCCTCTCCCCCCGGGGCTCTCTCTTCTCTTATCATCCTTTGTGGCCTTCCTCCTAACCCTAGACGCAGCCTTCAGGCCTACGCCTCCCTTTCAACCCCTTCGATGCTGCCGACCCCTAACGGCACATCCTGGGCCCAAAGTGCCATGAGACTTTCCTCAGGATCCGAGGGACTTCTCGCTTCGATCCTTCCTCAGAACAGGCGAGAGGTCCTCCCTTCCTTTAGTCCCACTTCATGGTGAGGCCCCCGTACTGTGCTAGCCTACTCGGGGAATGCCCACCACCCGTGCATCGGGGCTCACGACTACAAGGGCTCAACCTGCCCTTTGGCCCCAATCCTTTTGTTTGCTGCTACACCGACCCAAGCGCTTAAAGTCCCACTCTCTCTCTCTACCATCTACTATCGAGCCGCCCATGTCCCAGAAGAGGAAGGAGCCTCCCACGAAGTCTCGACGACATTACCCTAATGGTGCCCAAGAACCCCCGCCGACTTAGGTTGGGGAACCTTTTCGCACCCCTCTATCAGACCGTACACCGATCCCGACTCTCTCTTTATTTTCTTCAAGAAATCCTACCCCCCCGCCCCCCTCCTTTCCCCATGAGGCCGCCTTTATCATGGAAATTCAGGACGTACCCATGAGAAGCACTCTTTCCTCCTCGGGGAGTCGGTGCATTCCCCTTTTCTATCCCCTTTATCTTTTCTTGAGCTTATTTGGCCCCTCCTCACTGCAGTTGCTTCTCGGGGTCCTTCGCGGCCTCTGCCCTCCTATGAAGAGTCTCGTGAATCCTCCTCCCGTATCCCTCAACCGTAGCTGGAATCATGGCCCGGTGAAGCACAAGGCACAAGTAAGCAGGGCCTCGACGTCCGCTTCAAGACTCTCTGCCCGAGACTACGACGTCCCCGAAATCGAGAATGGGCGCAGAAGCAAACCGACTCCTTTGCCGGGCTTAAACACGAGGGTGCTAAAGTCGAGAAGAATTCCCGCCTAACAAGAGAGGAGCACCTTCGTAGCTAGTAGCGACGCCTCCGCACCACCGCGACGAAGCGATCCATGCCAGAGTCATAAAGATGACGGTTCCATCTAGGTATCCGCCTCACAGGCTCGATCGCATGATCTCGTGGAGAAATGAGAGGCCGGTCTTGAAGTTACCATTTCTAGGATTCCGTGAGGGTAACCCCTATCCATCTCTTCTCGACTCTTAGATTTGCCTTCCCCCATTTACTTCTCCATACTCTAAGCACCCAATGTTTTCTGCACTCTTCCTCTCTGCCTAAGCCAACTATTCTTTAGTTCTACTTTATCTGCTTGGTATTTACCTCCATGTTGGCCTGGCACACTTCCTCACCTTCCGCTCAAGGAAGATTGCGCGGTGGGTTCTACGCAAGAAGCTCAGGTCCATGTTTATTCTGGCCCGTGATCCTTCCCTATGCCTCATGCTGTGAGAATTCGATCCTAATTTAAGTCATGGATTGTATATCGGATATCTTTCCTTCACCCAGAACTCCACCTTGTCCAACGCAAGGAATTCTGTTCTCCGGTCAATACAAGAATATACAAATAACATTGATAGATTTCATCAACTTCTTTTGTGTCCGCCTAAAACAACCACGCATAATTGATATTCTAATCTAAATAGAACTATTTACGGCCAAACAGCTTCTTTAAAACCAATTAGGTCTTTATTTCTGAAAAATAATAAGAGATGGCTTACACATAGTATTTCCGATACGACAAGCATCTCCAGGATCTCGGCACTGCCGCCTCCAACGCTCTAGTTCATATGTGAACGGGCCCACTATCCTCCGGATGATGTATGGTCCATCCTACCTAAGACTCCAAATTTTCTAGATATTCCATGAGCGATGCCCTGCTCAGCTCTCAACACCGCATCTCCCCCGTGAATCAAGCTGACTGCACTCCTTTGCTGTGAGAAACTACCCACCTTCCTTCTACTGCCATTTTATTTCACCGGTAGCCTTTTTCTCCTCCAAATGCATCCAGAGTTGCAAGCCTTTCATTAGCTAGTCGCATCAAATCAAGAAACCGTATCGGCGGGGTTTCTTCATGATCGGATTCTGTGGTCGTCCTAACAACCATAAGATTGCTTTTAAGTTCCTAATCCTACTAATTCTCATTGTGAGCCTTTTCTTCACGCCTCAAGATTATCTCGTTTACAACTTCCACTTGACCGCTGGGTACGTGGATAGGACACCAAGTCCGCTGGTGTGATCAATATCCAACCACGCACAAAGGTCCTCAATCTTCCCGGCCGCATCAGTCGTTTATCCAGAACTAACACCCGGGTACTCGAACTCGTGGACGATTACTTCAGAACCGGGACACACCCGCTTTGATCCTTGCCTGGGAGTGGCTTTGCTTCACCTACTCTTCGGGTAAAGTAGTCTATCGCTACAATGCATATCTCGACCCATAAGTCCTCGAGATCCCCCATCATCTCGAGTCCCCACCGCAGTGAGGATCGCGTGGCATACAATCCATTTCATGTGGAAGCTTGACGAGGAATGGCGTGTCTCCACAAATCTGACTCTCACGTGGTCCCACGCATCCGCGGGCTGGCCGATGGCCGTACCCCGACGTAGGATTTTCTACCAGTAATTTCTCGTGATTCACGTGACTTCTGGCCATTATGCCCTACGCCTCCTCTTCTCAGAGCCATCAAGCCTACCTCCCGCGGTCACATCCGAAAGCAATAACTCTGTAATGATTCGATACAATACCCCATCCACAGCGTGTACCTCGCACTCTTACCTTTGTATCTTGTTAGCTACTGCATGATCTCTCGAGGTCCTTTAGCCTCAAGAAATTCAAGACGCTTTAATACTGGGCGTGCCGAGAACCCTCACTTTTCTGGACGCCGTTGTTTCATATCACCTTCGTCCGGGAAGCGTTTCCTCTTCTACCTATTCCACCACCATGGCCTCCGGAAGCGTCTCAGATCCGATCGCAAGTTGAGACAACTTATCTACCTCTTTGATCTTGTCAATATATCGACCAATGTATTTTCATAGACTTGCTTCCACCACAGTTCACAACCACCAACATCCACTAAAAACAACTAATATCTCTTAGAGAATACTGAAATTGCAAACTAGAAACAAAATTCCTTTAGTTTCTAATTCTTCAAAACTCTGCTATCAGTAATGCAACTTATCTAATCTTTTCTCATATCATAGATCAAAAGGTAGCTGTGGTTATGAATATAGGCTCTAATAAATCTAGAAAATTACAGCTCAATATATATTTTGTTCATTAATGATAAAAATTCAAATTATAACATTCTATGATATATTTCCTTCTTCTTTTGGTACATTTTATATAATATATACCATTTAAAAAAAATCAATAATGTCAATTATATAAGCTTATTTTTATCTTTAAGTAATATGTACCAATTTATTCAACGAATTTTGGTAACATACTAATTAGATATGTGTATAATAATTTTGGTACAGTCATTTTTGAATTTTTTAAATTGTACTATCTTAGAATGATATATTTTAATAATGTGTACCATTTTAATATTGAAAATTAGTATATATAAAGATTAATGAAAATCATGAACCCAATCATTAATGAATAGTAGTTGTTCTCCAGAAATTGTTAGTTACTCCTTGCATAAAATTGACGATCACATGTTTAAAATTATAAAAAAGTTAATTGGAAATTTTTGTTTCTGTTAAAAATGTACGAAAGTTGTAGACATATCTCAAAATATTGACAACATAACAGTCTAATTCGTTTTTTGATACTAACATTTAAAGATTTTGAGTCCGACGTTTAATAGCTCTCTTTTTGACGTTCATCTAAAAGCTATAGCCTTTTGATTAATAAGATCCTCCGTTGCACAGGCGACACTCATATTAATTTCTATATAATGTCTATTTTTTCAATATTTGAGACACGGAACCTTAACCAATCATCTTTATAACATTATCATCTACGAACTCCAATTTAAAAATATTTGTCAATCTTTCTTTTTTAAAAATAAAATTTTATATTTTTCATCTTTTATTGGTCAAAAGTATTAATAGTCAAATATATATATCCCAAAACAATGTAAATGAAAATTAATCGTTGTGTATCTATTAATTTAACCTAGAAAGCATCCAAATGAAATCAAAAGTTTAGAACAAATTCTCTTTTAATTTATGTTATTTAATTTGTATTTCATATAAGCCTCAAATTTATGTATTCTCTATTACATTAGCCTCGTTTGTGGTTGAAATATTGATTTTCTTTGTGGAATATCGATGATTGATTAGTGAATACCAGTGGTTGTGAGGGATGGTGGAAGTATAGATAGATTTGGGGGAAAATTTTCAATAAATGTGCTTAATTTTAATTTTAACAATAAAAATATGAGCCCAAATATGCCTTTTATTATTTTAGGGATCCATATGTACAAATTTCTGGACCGGCATTTAGAAGCTATGATTTGATTTTCATATATGTAATCCGAATGAATCGAACCCATTTATATTTTCGGCAGACCGATTTAAATAGTCATTCCGATTTTACCAAAATCGACGAAAGTGATTTGTGCATACTCCTATCTAGCAGTATCGATAAATATGTCTTAGAAGGAAGAAGAAAGTGAGTGGCACAGCTGCAGAGAGGAAGATTATAATACATTGGGCGAATGAAAGGACTAGGTTTTGAATTGTTTTTTGAAAATTCTATGTCAAAAGCTCAATTGAATTGTTTTTTGAAAACTCCAAGTCGTGCCTTTCATGAATGACAGTTTAACTAGTTACTAAAAATGATTTCAACAATTCAGGTGGTAGATGAAATTTAACCTTTGGTTAAAAAGCAAGAACTCTTGTTTAAATGTTTTAAATATCAGAGAGCTTGGTAAAACTTGTCTGGTTAAAAGATTAGGGATAGAAACTAATCTTCATTGAACGTCTGTAATTCATATTTTGGTGGGTATGTTGTGAAGACTAAGCACTCGCACTAGTCTCTCTAAATACCTCTTTTACTCTATAATAGGAAGGAAACTAACAAAAACATACTTTTTCAACCTCTTCTCCAAGAAAGTATAAAACTTGGGACTTCAAAGCTCCCAATACAATTTTTAATGTTTTTTCTTCTTTTATCTTCTTTCCTTGATGATCCACTTTTATCTTATATTTCCTTCTTTTTTGTTTTTATTTTCTACGAATAGGTGAAAGTATGAAGTAAAAACAATACCAAAATTAAAAACATCTTTCCAAAAATGATAAAGGTAATAAATAGAGAATATTTTAAGGATAATTTTAAGAAGACTACTACAAATACTCTTAGCAGTATAAATCTGAGGGCAAAAATGGGAAGATTGTGTATTAAAATACCAACTCTTTTAAGTGTTTGGAAAAGTTAAAACTTGGTAATCTATTACGGATGGAGGGAGCAATAAAAAAACAATCTGCTACTATCTGCTTTTGACTTGTAGTCATACCATTAGTCAGCTTACAATTTCCTGAAGCCATATCACTCACTCAAATCCCAAGTATACAGAACGAAAAAAAGAAGAGGGAAATGTAATACAACAAAAGGGACTAGCAAATTAGTCACTGTGAGCTAGATCAAAACCTCCAAAAGCATCCTGATCTAATTAGGTTGATAAGAAATTCTAAGTGAAGAAATTGATGCAATGACGTTTTCATCATCTCCACTTTTCCTGCAACTCCTTCCTCTCGGACAAAACCCAAGTTACAAATATTGCAATAACAAGTGCAACAATTGTGATTAGGAGCAGAGCATAGCTGAAGTCCTCAGTAAGTGAATCGTATGTCTTTGACGGTGCCAGACGTGTATAAAAAAGATCCACTCCATAAGCAAAGACAAGGGTAGTTGACTCCAGCTTTGCGGGTATGGTGACTATGCCCCTCAGGCCTTCGACTTTAAGGGAATGGGTCACGTATGACTGCATAAAAGCTCCGAATTTAGAGGCAAGATACAACCATCATAATGAAGGTGAGAAACAAATTTGTTACGAGCCCACTGTCTTCGACTATATCTATTTACAAGCACAAATTTCTTCATGCACGTCTTCAATAGTGACATGACATACTCAAGTGTATACTTACGATTCTAACGATTAAATTACAATATGCTTTGTGAACTATTAATATTAGAAAAGAAAAAAAACTTCACCAGTATGTGAACCGCTCCAGACTCTCACATGTTAGATAACTATAAAAGGTCATATAAAGATTCAGGTGCAAAATTTAAATTCAGTGTAACATGGTAGACGAATGGTAATGTTGAAAAAAATGGCTCAGCAACCAAAAAACTCCTCACACACATAATGTCAATAAAGTACTCATTCATGGATAAGAAATAAACTTTAATTCCAATTAGCCAAACCAACAATTTCTATCATCTTTTACTATCTAAATTTGCATTACATGCTCACAAAAAAAAAGGAGAACTAAAAAGGATGGAGATGACTTCACTTACTAACTTACATGTATGACATCGATTTTTAATTTCTTTAAAATGGAAACTAATAATGAGAACATCGAACGGTCTAGTGGTTAGGAGGCCTTCCAAAATGCATTTGGTGTCCCTTGCCGATTCTCATTGTGTGGGAAGTGTGGGTTTAAAAAAAATGGAAACTAATAATACAGGTAAAGTTATGATTTATCACACAACGTTAAAATGATATTAATATTCAGGAGTTTAACTACCTGGGGAATAATAGGCAAAGAATCAGTAAGGGGTATAATTCCTTCCTCTTTCTCAGCTTGTGTAGGGTTAAGTGATCTTCGAGGATCCAGGAAGCGTTTATCAAGTGCCAACACCTACATGGTAAACATGATAAGGAAAAAGTGACGGGGAAAGAGGAGATTATAATAGTATTAGAATTAAAAATAGGAACCGCCAATTCTAAATGTTGTAACTCAAGTCAACCTGATCACCAATAGTGCCAATAAGAAGCTGCTTCGATGTAACACCTTTTGTTGTCAATGTTACAGCCATTGTTTTGACAGAATGTGTGAAGAAGTAAGACTGTGACTTGGTAATGACTTCAGGACGAGAATATGACGAAATAGGTGAAGTCAGATTATGCTTTCCAAACACAAGCTTCAACATATCTTTGTTATCCTGCACATAGAAGCTTTTATGTTAATGATAATCCGAGAAAGATAAATTAAGTAATGGAGAAACAAATATACATGAAATTGGAAAGTCTAATTATGAAATACCGCTCTGGATTGATCATATATTTCAATGACAGACATTTCGTATCTGTGAGCTCTTAGGTTGAAGTAGTGGTAGACAACCCAGTTCTCACTAAAGACCTTCAGAAAAGAATATTTTTTTATAAGGTCAAATAAAAATAAGATTACATAACCATTTAAGTAGATCAAACCAGAAACTAACAAATTAATCAACTCTTTTAAAAGCACAGGTGAACACAAACTTACTGCACGAACTGGACCCTGTGAACCATGATGAGTCATACGATACAATATACGGCCTGTCACCGTATCAATGAGATAAATAACCAGCCAGGACTCATCTGGAGTCACGGAGCCAATATCACCAACAGCATGAGATGCAACAGTAGCCACAAACAGCACATTCTTTGATATATATTTGTACATCACCTCTTGATCTGTCATTACCTTGGCTTGAGTATGAACAACCTGGCACAGGACCATATAGTAGATTTAATCAGCAAATGATGTGCGAGCGAGGATTGAACAAATATTTGGTTCAACACAGGAAATTCAGATTATCACGATAACAACTATGAAATTTGAAGACTTCAACATTTAACCCTTGAACTCATTAACAGCAAAGTGCCATTTTATCGGATTGCCAGAGAGAAAAAACATATCTAAAGAAAATCTAAATTTCAAAGTATTTTACAAGAAATATGACTACAATAATCTTGGAATTAATCACACAAAGAAACATAAACACTTAAGTGAGCCACACTTCTGCCTTCTTGATTATTCTTCAAAAAGAAAAGAAAAAAAATCACAAAACAACCATCTGACCACACTTGTTTAACAAAAAAAGGAAAGCACATGAAACTGCTTGCAGATAGGGGGGGGGGGGTGTTTACCTTTTTCTACCTTACGTTTTTTTTAAAAAAAAACCTAGCAGTCAAGGTTTGAAGTTTGAACCATCAACCTCTACCCTTACAAGTGACGGTCTAATCACTACACCAACACCCCCAACTCTTTCTACCTTATGTTTGTAGAAAGAAAATGCAAGAAATTATCTAGCTAAATTAAGATTATATTGGAAGGCACTCAAACCCTATTGCTTCGACATGGAAGAAGTTTACCCAGTCAACTTACCCTGGATAATTTCTTGCATTCTACTCTTACGAAACAATAAAACATTAACCCATCTTAACCCTTTCACTAGGTACGGATAGAGAGATGACAAAGGAAGCGAGGGGAAAATTGGGAATTTACATCCACTCTATCGTAAAGATAAAAAAAATATATATATATAATTTTGCCAAATTTTAAGCCATGATTTTAAAAACCCCTCTAACACCTAATCTTAGAGTGGCTAATTATAAAATTGCAGTTAGTTGTAGATTGTGATATAACATAATATGAAGTACATACATAACGAGTAGAGATGTAATTTTTCCATAACATTATTTGATTCCCTTGTCAAAATTTTACAATTTAAATTCTTTCCTTCACATCGAACAACACAGAGATAATCAATAAGGATAGAAAATGCAATAATTGCACTCCCTCTCCTTTCTCCTTTCCCTCCAGCCAAACAGGTCATTACCTTGACCCAAAATTCTTACAAGGTTCCTATGTACCTGAGCTCTAATTAGAATAGATGGTTGCTTCTGGCAATCACTGCAATGATAATGGACAAGAGGAATGAATTACCTCATTTAGCTTTCTTCTGGAAGTAGCTAAGATCTTTTCTGATTCTGCAGGAAATACAATTGACCATAAGATCCTGGTGTCAAAACAATATTCATCGCTTTTTTCAAGGACAGGGTTTTTCAATCCATGCCCCCTCAATATGTTGTCCTCTGCATCAACCGAATACCAGTAAATATTTCCCATCTCCTGTAGAAAGATACCAAGGGCCTCAGGATTTCTAGGGTATAAGAAGGCACGCGCTTCAGCATCGATCAGTACATGAAGACGCTGCTCAGTGGAATCAGTGTAAGGCAGTGGAATAACTTCGACAATGGAGTGAGAAGGCCCAGAATGACTAAGCTCAGTCCCAGTGTATGCATCAACAATTGAGATGACACCAGGAGCATCTAGACTACCTCCACACCTACCAATGACAACAACTGATGGGTTCTCATCCATTGCATGATGATGAGGAACCTGCCATTGATATAAGCTTAACCCACTAGGAGTTTCACATTTTTCAGACTTTCGAAGAGCATTCAGCAAATGAGACCACACAATCCTACCATCTCCTGAGTGCAATGCAAAGAGTTTTCCTCCACTAGTAAGTACTATAATGAGTTTCCTGAATCCATTGTGATCACGGGTCATTTTGCTTTTTCCAGAGCTCTGTAACCTCATCCTCTGTATCACAGCTACATCATCAGGCGTAGCCAGCATTAAAGTCCCCTTGAGCTTCAGCAGATGTCCCTTCAAGGAAAAGAAATAAATAATATAAGAAAAGTGTTCTCAAGTGAGTGAGATGCACTCACATGTAGTAACAGGATGTAACTTATTGTCATGATAATAATCAATTTTAGTAAGAATTTGAAATTCAAAAGAATGTTTCTCTCGATTGAATTTATCATGAATAAAAACCTGAATCGGAAGCCAAATTTTAGGTTTATTGAGTCTTCAATTTACATTAAAAAAATATAGATCAAATAAGAATGGATTTCAAAATACTGTATAGTGTAACCCGTATGCATTGGCTTTACATTCAGCCCTATTACATAAAAAATTATATACATATTTTAAGTTTCTCCCAAGAACTTATACAATATATAAAAAAAAGAAAGTGAAATTATTTTCACAAGGTCAATACCTTAAGCCACTCAAAAAGACTGTGCTCCACTTTCGCTACAGATACACCATCCTTCTCTAATGGTAGTTCTGATGTTGTCACATCTATAACTGAAGCGAGAGCATCTTCTCTGCTCCAAACAATCTCACCTTGTTGTACCAACAACAACGAGTGATCTTCCATTACAATCAAAGCCCTAAATCCATAAGACCTATCAGTCCGGATGTAGTGATTGATAAAAATCTTCTGCACATCTCCCCTGTGGTGGTCCAACCGAACACTTTCCTCAAGAAAGCTGTTTGGCACATCATTAACTAGATTTACGGTCAGTTTGATCACACTGTGTCCATGCTGAGCCAGAGCAAAAGCTTCTTGACCTTCTGCCAATGACAGAGAATCGCTGATAGCAGCCACATCATTGATAGTGTTCAATGGTTCCAGCTTGCCTTCATCTGTTACTTCAATTAATGCGATAGAATTGCCGAAACTTAAAGCAGCTACTCCTGTTATTTCAGTGGGTACAATACGCGCCTCTAGGGAAGAATATGGGACAAGATCTGTAATGGGTGTCTTCTGTACACTGATTTCTCCATCTCCAAAACATATCAAAAGCAAATTGGATCTGGATGAATCCAAAGCCAAAGCAGTGTCAGCTGATACCATCGATATATCTCCAGATAACAGACCAGGAAGTTCTACACTTTGATGCTTCAAAACTTCTCCAGTCTTGGCATCTATTTTGTAGGCACCAAACTGGGACAACGTAGCAGAACCCACAGCATATATTGTATCGCTTCCCTGAAGGTTAACTAGGCGCTGAATATCATATCTGCAATCACGATGCATAGTATGATCAGAAAGATAATACACCATCAGTGAACTGAATTCACTAAAAGATTGCTAAGATTGGCCTACCCTTCACGTGCTAGATTCTTTTTCCAGATGACCTCACCATCAATGCCTGAAACGGCATGAATATACCCTCTACCATAAACAAGAATGAAGTTGTCCTTGTCCATCTTCAACATCATCTGCTTGAAGTAAAAGCGTCACCTTCGAATCTCGATATGTATTATGTAGAAAAAAATGAAGTAACAGCCCAAAGTAATTTTGAGTACTAACAGAAACTCGAAAAAGCGAATCCTTCTTTAAAATGATAACATATAATTACAATAGCAAAATTGTAGTCTTCTTGGGTGTTCTACCACTTGCAATATTCACATAACGTGATTTAACGAAGGTAATTGTGAATACATTCGACATCAAACAAATTGAAAGTAAACTCACGGGAATTAGTAACAAAGACTTTGAAGGAACTGAACCAGCAAGGAATGACTCCCAGACCATTTGTCCATCAGGAAGATTCCAAGCTCTTAGAATACTACCTCCTGATGAGAGGGTTATGACATCTGAAATTATGACAGAAAGCATTTAGAAAATACGAAAAATCATAACTTAAGAACATGTTACCGCAATAGTTGGTGATCTTCGCAGCATTGTTCTTCAAATGAGACTATGATACAGAGAGATGAAGGAACTAACTAAACAATGAAGACGAAGGACAAAAAATTAAAGGTAAACATGCTGAAAAATAATATACAACAAGTAATCAACTTCTGAATCGGTAGCAGCTTCAATTAACATAAGAGTCTCTAATGTAACCAACTTCTGAATCGGTAGCAGCTTCAATTAACATAACAGTCCCTAATGAACACCTTATCAATTATTTTTTCTAGAACGAGTAATTATGAATGTAAATCCACATCCTATAGAACACACTTCCTCAATTCTTATGTAGAGTGAACTGCCAAGAGGTACGGAATTATGGTGCAATTCCATTATATAGAAAATCCAAATTACAGCGAAAAGATTCAAATCAACCCATGAACTAATCTTCAGTTTTCATATATGTTTACCATTTCTGTCGCACAAGGCATTAATATGAGCTGTTAACTTCAAATCAACTAAAAAATACTATCTCCATCTCAAAAAGATCGTCCACATTGTTTTTGAATTGTCAAACTTAATGAACCTTGCAGCCTTAATTGACACACATAACCTTTGATTTGAATGAAAGTAATCAAAGTAATAGTAAAATACGATTAAATACTTTCTTATACTTCCTTTTTATATATTTTCCCCCAATTATTATACAACATATACAAATACATTTTCAAAAATGTAAATCGTTTTCAGATGGAGAGAGTACTAGTTACATTTTCCAAGGGCGATATCAATCCCATCTATAGTATCATTAGCCCCAAGAACATGTCGCCAAACTGCACACAGAAAAAACCAGCAATTAACAGTATTAGAATTCAACTAATACTTTTTTGAGGTTTTCGCATATTGAGATGGAACTTTGACCATGAATTATTCTTAATTTGTGTGTATATCTCTACAATGACAAGTAAAAAAATCCGGAGGAAGTAATATTATAGAACTATTTTCAAAAGATGAATCTCGATAATAACTTTTATACTCCTCAGTTCCCTCAATTTCAATTTACTGGATCTACTTTATTTATTAACGATTGATTAATACTAACTCCATCCTTAAAATATTACACATTTGCATTTTCATGATCAAAGATTAATAAACTTTAATATTGATTAACATACAAAACTTTCATTTGAATCCAAAAAAATCAGCATTGACAATGCTGGACGGAGTGAATATATTCCTAAAGTAGAAAGATGGTGCAATGTTATAAGATTTATTAGAACAATGAGTAGTTAGTGATTAATTATCAAAAGTCCACCTGGATATAGGGAAAGGAGATACAAGAAAAGGGAGGGAGTATGAGAATAAGAAAAAGAAGAGACAAATCTGAGCGTGGCGGAGATCGAGAGAGGCGACAACATTCTGTTGAGTTGATACAATCACACGCTTACGAGCTGCCTTGTGCGTGTGGAACACCGCATGTTTCACTTTTCCGATGTATTCTTGATGCCTACATCACAACCCATCATTTAATAAATATTTAATTACTCAAACTAAAAAGAATTACTGTGTCGGGGGGTGGTACCAGTCAGTCAGGCCGACTTGATCTTCGTAGATAGAGTAGATAGTGCAGAATGAAGAGAAGAGGAAGAGGAGTAGAATGGAAACCCTAATTGCCATCATCGATCGGAGAACTGCTAATTCTCTCCTTCTAATCTAATAGTAGAAACAAAGAGAATGGATGATTTTCAGAAAGATTCAATTTTTAGTGTTTAAACTATCTTAAATTTTACATTGTGTTTTGAAAGTTCCAATTTTGTCAATTTGGGTGTTATTTTCATTACAACAGTATATGGTTGTAAATGTTAGGAGTGATATCCTATTTTTGTCGATTGTTGTTGACTTTGTATGTTTTCTTTTAGATAGTTCTTAGGCCCATTTATAAAAATGAACAACACGATTTCTCTTTAGAAAATGTCGGGTCTTGATTTCACTTGGTTGTGCCGAGATTTGAGTTGTCACTATTTAGCGATAGTGATTTCTTTCCTCGGACTATCTTGTTTACATCTAACTTGTTATCTTTTTATAATTTCCAGGTTTGGTTAAAGTGAGGTTAAGTAGTAGGGCCGAGTTGAAATGTTTAGATGATGTGCGGAAGTTTCTTAATGTCAACAATCATAAGGCAATGCTCGAGGACTAAGAGCTAGTGAAATTTCTATATGAGTTGGAGTTCTTTACTATACAAGAACCGACAATACTGGTTTTATTTGCTAATTACATTGATGATAGTGGAATCTTAGAAAAAAATCTTCTTGAGGATATTATTATGGTAGAACATAGTGACTGGTCGTAGATTGCCGAGAAGGTGTTACTATGGTTGATTATTGGGATCATGACCAAAGCAATGAGTTGGAGGATGGAGTTAACTCGCATGATGCCTCTCTGAGAAGTTGTAAAGTATCACAATAAACCTTGTTAAACCCTTGCAAAACGTACCCGCTTAGAAAACCACCTTCTAAACGTCTTGTGAAACAAGTCAGGACTCAACCTTTAAGGACAAAGGAAACTAATGAAACTGATAAGACTTACTCAAAATTGTGGGCTCACTTTGAAAAAATTAAGGGTACTAAGAGAGCGTGTGTTTGCATTATCCACAAGATTATGCGGTGATCCCCAGAAATAGTACTAGTGGTTTGTGGAATCATAATGATAGGTGTCCAAGTGCTCCATGGAATAAGAAAATTGAAAAGCCTAAGGATCAACCGGGAATTCTTGATTTGTGTGATAAACAAAATGATGGATTGTGCTCAATTGTTGGTATAAAGTCTAAGACCGCGATATCTGATTCTTGGGAGTCTTTTATCTAAAATGCATATAGTTGATGAATTGCCATTCAATTTTGTTGAAGGAGAAGGGTTTAGGGAGTTTGTTAGAGTACTAGAGCCAAGGTTTATTCTTCCTCGTAGAGATACTGTTGCTTCTGATTGTTTTAGATTGTATGATAAAGAAAAGCTAAATCATGAAAAAAAATTGGCAAAGATAGGAGAGATATTGCTTAACTACAGATGGTTAGACTTCAATTCAAAATCTTAATTATTTGGTTTTGGCCTTTCATTACATTGATTATAATCCCGCTTAAGGTAGGCGTTTGGTCTGGTCAATGTACATAGTTTTATATAACACATATCGTTATATACCGTAGGTCTAAATTGTCGAACCTAAAATTCACAAAAAAATATCATAGGACAGAGATATACATATCTTCTATGAATTCGTTTCGGTCGTACCGACTCCCCAGTCACCAGGACCGGCGACCCGTGGTATTGATACACTCGTGAGCTAGCGATGATCAAACTTGATCACTAATCAATCTACGTGTTAGTCATATGATCTTTGTCATGCAACTATTAGCATCGGCCGAGGCCTTTGGTACATCCTATGTTTAGGCTTGAAGAGTTGTAATCAACAATTCATGTTGCTTATACCAGAAAACATAGACTAGGCTAGGGATTTAACTTTTCACTCATCGGATCTACATGTATATTATGTAGCTTTAAAACATATAGGCATTAGCAAGCAAGTATGCTCGAATATAAACAACGATATTTAAATATTTGTTCACATAACATAAAAGATATCTTGACTCCTTTAACCCCTAACGCCGCTCGACATCGTCTAAGACCTATGTTATTTGCATGCTAAATCATGCTTTGCACGACTTAGTGGTTTGGTAAAGGGAATCGACAAAATATTACATTCTTTGCTACGTACTTTGATATACTTTCTATTAAGCATATCTCTAATTAGGTGATACTTTTAGAATACGTGCTTAGACTTGTGATGTGCTCTGGGTTCACTTAGCTCGAGCTATAAGCGATATTGTCTAAAACAACTCCCTTGGTCCTGTCTTGATGCTTACACCAGCTTCGATCCGCAATTTCTTAATCAGCATGCTTCTTTAAAAGCTTGAGCGTACTGATGTCTTCAGTGCAATGGTAGAATTAGCAATAGTACTTTCACACTTGGAACTCCTCGAGATCTTGCTCCACCATTGAGACAAAATACATTACACAGATTGGGAGCGATAGTCATCTCTGTCGGTTTGGCGGCATCGGTGTACCAGTAACTACTAACTTCATCGTCTCGTCGTATACCAGAAAGCATCTTTATTTGCTACCGGATACTTGAGATGCCTTGTGCGTCCGATTGGCTTTCACACAGGTTGGCAGTATCTCTTGGTTACTAGGTGCGTAAGACACATCGGTCTAGTGCACAACATGGCATACATGATGGATCTATAGCGGCGTAAGGTAAATCCTTTCATTTTATTGTCTGGCGCTAGTAGTGGGACATTCTTTCTGTGAGAGTGAACTCCATATCTCATGGAGAGATTCCCTTCTTGGAATTACTCATGTTGAACCTTTGATACCTTATTCCACAGGTAATACGACAAGTCCAATTAATATACGGTCGATTGATTGGATGCTTTATTCCCAGTATATATTAAGCTTCAAGTCGCTCATTGAGAAACATTTACACAGCCAATCCTTGAATGAGTTCAGAAACTCTACGTTGTTTTCAATGATAAGTATGTCATCGACATACATGACTATGAATGATACATAACTCCCATTTATCTTCTTGTATACACAAGATTAGATTGTTGATGAAACCAAAATCTTTGATTGATTCATCGAGCGTGAATTCAACTGAGGATGCACTTAAGACCATAAACGGGACCTTTGCAAATTGCATACCTTCTTAGGTCCTTTAGGACATGTAAAGCACAGAGGATTGTGCAATATCTGCGTCCTCTTCTAAATTTTCATTCATGAAAGGAGTCTTTACATCCATTGCCATATTTCATGGTCATGAAATCTTGAGAAATGGCTAAGATTATCGGATGGACTTAAGTGTAGCCAGCGGCGAGTAAGTTTTGTCATAGTCCGTACCATGAACTTGTTTGAAACCTTCATTACAAGTCACAGCTTTTAAAATATCGACGTTCCGTCTTTTATCGTGTTTCTTGCCCAAAATGCCCATTTACATTCAATAGAGAGGCGAACCCAATTGGTAAAAATCAACGAGGACGAAGCCTTGTTCGGGTACATAGAATCCATATCGGTGCATGGCTGTTGCCATTTGTCGGCATCCTTGCTATTTATCGCTTCTTTTGTAAGAAGTGGGCTCGTCAGCTGATGATGAAGGCTTCGCGTACAGTAGCTACAGTTGGTGATCCTGTTGGATCTCACAGGGTTGGTTCTTCCGCAGCTTCACGTGGATCAAGCGGATCTTCTATGAAAGAAGGTACCAATTCTTGTGGTGCGTCCGAGATATACGCATTAAATGCATCGACATTGACTTCGTCAACTTGATCTTCGTCGAAGATGAACACCGTGACTTAGTCATACGGACAAATATTCGCTTTTCAAAGGCGGCTCATTTGCTTGATGAAGATTCTATTCTCATACTTTAGGTAGAAAGTAATGCTCTTGTTTCTTGGTGTATCATGAAATAGCATTTATCGGGTGGGCGTAAGTTTATCCTTTGTTAATCTCTTACTTGTAAAAACCGCTAGCCCAATCTAAGCTTTCCAACATGGAAATCTTCCCAAAACCACAGTTCATAGAGTTTTCTTTATTGACTTTGTTGGACATACGTTTAAGGTAAATTAATGGAATTGCTTAGAAGTGCATATCCCTAGAAATTAACCCGGTAGTCGGATGTTTCGTCGTGGGTCAGACAATGTCAAAGAAGGGTTCGATTTCTCCTTTCGAACTGCGTTATCTTTGCGATTGTTCTATTTGGGTATTTTGTGAAACAATACCTTTCTCTAAGATGAGTATTGACTCGTGACTCAAATATTCTCCACCTGATAGGCAGTCTTTGTCTTTGTTCAATTGGTTTTGTACTTCGTTTTGGAACTCACATTGAATTTCTCGAAAGGGCTCGTGTTTGTGTCTCATAAGATACAAAACCATATCTCTCTTGTAATCATCGATGAAATGTAATCAAGTAGTTATAACCTCCTCTTACAGGATGTGTTCATTGGCCCCATACATCGGTGTGTATGCTCCCGATAAATCAGCTGCCACTTTCATTGAATCGATTGAAGGGCATTTTAGTCATTTTGCCCGGAAGACAAGATTTGCTGTCGATATGATTCTGTCGAAACCTTCAAGTATTCCACCGGAATGGAGTTTCTTGATTCGGGTTCGTTAATATGACCCAATCACGCGATGTCATAGGTATGTTTGGTTTAAGTCATTAGGCTATTCGTTTAACTTTATGTTGTTATACGACTTTCGGTAATCATGTCTAAAACAAATAGACCATTACGGAGGGAGGAGGTAAGAAATACTACCCGTTCACAGTGATCCCCTAAATTCGTGGGATCTATTGAAAATGAAAATCCATGCATTATTACGAAAGCGAGAAATAATATTCGCTTGCCAAAATTGCGGTACACTAGTAAACCGATGATAAGTTCAAAAAAGGCCGATGGGCAAAATTTAAGCGATGGATCTCTTTATGGCCGTAAACTTCGCGTCGTTCCCATGCGTAGATCCGTTTCCCCTACAGCGAGTCTTACATGACTTGAGTTCTGCGTATTATGACAAATATGAGAACATGACGGTGTCTACTTATTTGTGAAGTGGAGTAGAAGTTGTAAAAACTTCAATAACATAAACTATCTTTTAGGCTTCGTGTTTATTAAACCATTTTCCTATCTTGATTGAATTTCCTCACGGGTCCTCGGTGACCCTTGAGTTTGCAATAATTGGCGAGATGTCATCTGCCGAGAGACACTCCCTTGCCATACCGTATACTTTGTGATGTTTTGTAATACATGACCGCAAAAATGTGTGTGTGTGTATGATATGTTTGATATGATTTGATTGGTACTACTGTATCACCAAGATGCATCTTCTTTTCGGGCTTCAATCGTATAAAGAACTCCATTGTTAGCGTCAGCGACTGGGGTAATCTAGGATGAGTGACCAGTGGAAGTTTCTCGGTGAGCACGTGGTGAGGACAAAACGTCTTTGGAAAGACTCGTGGTGGTTTGTGAGGCAGTCCATCGAAATCTAATAACGTGCGACCCCGGTGGTGAGGCGGGCGTTGCAGCCTCCTGAGCCAACACGGGGTCTTTCCGACACGTTTTCCTGCTTCAGCGTGCTCAGTAGCTTTCCCGTTGGAGTGCCCGTCGTGCATTACCCAGGTCAAGCACGCTTAACAATGGGTTCTTATAGGATGAGCTTCCGAAAAGAAGATGCATCTTGATGGTATGAGTAGTACCAATCAAAATCTAATAACGCCGACCCGATGCGCGGGCAGAAGGGCATTTCAAATGGTATCGAGTCGAACCGTGCAGGAATTGTGAGAACTAAGTGTATACGGCGCAAAGTGCGGGGACAAGCTTGAGGCCGTAGAACCCTCTAGAATCTCGAGGCAGATGAATGCGGTCTGGATGTGTTGTGGCTCAACGAGGACGTTGAGTATTTAAGTGGGGGAGGTTGTAATACCCGACCGCAAAAATGTGTGTGTGTGTGATATGTTTGATATGATTTGATTGGTACTACTCATATCACCAAGATGCATCTTCTTTTCGGAAGCTCATCCTATAAGAACTCCATTGTTAAGCGTGCTTGACCTGGGGTAATTCTAGGATGGGTGACCCACTGGGAAGTTTCTCAGTGAGCACGTGAGTGAGGACAAAACGTGTTGGAAAGACCCGTGGTGGTTTGTGAGGCCAGTCCATCAAATCTAATAACGTACCGACCCGGTGCGCCGGGGCGGGCGTTATGTTTGCTACTTAGAGGTAACGTTCTTGCTAGAGGCAATGTCGGTAGAAGTGGAAGGCCTCTTTGTTCATATCCAAAATTCATTAGCATAACTTGATGGTCGTTTGTTTATGAATATTTGCGAGAACTTGATCGACACTGTACCTGTTTATAGCCTTTGATGTGCCAGACATATCGGTTGGCTTGAATCTCATGGTGATAAGAACTCTAACTTGGGGAGGCTTATCTACATGCCGAATGATCTGCCCAAGCTTGGCCGAATCCGTCACCTCAAAGTGCCTGTCGAAGCTGGCCGTATTTCGGCTGCTGATCAATGAGCATGAGTTTATTATTTCCCGTAATGCATGCGATCCTTCGATTCACTCAAGCTTCGATAAATGTCATACATGATACTCATCATACATGGCCTGAAACTTCGGCTCCATCGGTAAGCATAAGACACTTTGCATTTAGAGTCCTTAACATGCAGCTTCATGTGTCTTCGGTACACATTAGTGTCCCGAGGTCTTATAGGAATTCCTTTATACAAGGCGTGTGCGATCCGTGCAACTTGAAGACATCCTTCAACTCCAGATTCCACGTCTCAAAGTTTGCCTGCATCATACCGTAGCGGTTAATGTAGTTTCAAGCGAGTTCTAGGGTGAGTTGTAGTAGTGGTAGCCATTCTGATTCTACAAAATAAGTAAATAAGACAACAGTCAGTAAACTATCATCTTCAAACACTTACAAATAAATTGTAGTAAATACTAATACTTCAAATCTCACAAAAATATATATTGAGTATCAGGGCCATATACTCCAAATTCAAGCTGACAACACTTTGGATACATTTTGAATCATTAATAATAGGTTATCAACCAATTATGTAAACTACATAGCTGGCATTATTACATTTAGCATCTTTCAGTGCTGCCGACTTTGTATCTCGAAATGCGATTAAGCATGCCAATGAAACCAAATAGTTACTTGGAGTGATCATCACGAAAGCCCACAGCGTTGGTAAATCACTTCAACATGATCCATTATTAAATATCTGAAATTTTAAAGCGTAACACCTACCCCGTCGCGGTGTGCCCGAGATGATACAGCGATTTCACAACTTTAAAAATTGGTTGATCACATTGCTTAAATTTTAAGCCGTTGAGATTATTATTACTTTGCTTTTATTTTACCATACAATTGTAGCACATAATCAAGCATATGTACAACATGAAAAATAAAATAAGTATCTTCGAGGCATATGATATGACACAGGCACATGCATTTCAAGAAACTTAAAAAAACTAACATTTATTTTATTACACTAATGTACAATTTACGGAATATCAGCAAAACTTCATCTAAATTACAATTCAAATACACTAATCCCAACTTAGGCGACATGCTGACACGTGGGAGAAACAAAGAAAAATTAAAATAAAATAATATGATTTCACAATGATAAGGTACCTTGATCGAGAAATAAAAGCGTGGGTCATATCTATACACCTCCGTTCCACTCCATAACAATATATATAGGCAAAATATTAAAACAAATATTAAATGAAATAAAAATAAATGTGTTCATAATTGACTGAGTAATTACCCATTAACATAATTATTATCAATTAATGTAAATTTTTGAATTTAAATATATTCCCACATGATTAATGATAATTATTACAATAATTATCAGCCACTTAAATCATGGAATAATTACTTACAAGTAATTAACTCCAAAATTCAAAATTTAAAAGTTACCATGAAAATATTTTCAAAAATTATCAATTAATAAAAATAATTATGAAAGGGAAATATAAATCAAATTTAATGTCATTCAAGATATATATTCAATCATCTTAATGAAAAAATTTATGATTTAACATTTAAAACCGAAATTAATAATTACCAATAATTTTAAAACCAAAAATAATTACATAAAATACATTTAGGGTTTTCTAAAAACGGACGGCCGAACTTCAGCATTGCATCTGACCGGCCTCAGGCCACCACGCCGACACGCAGCGGGTGGTAGCGGAGTGCGACCGGTGAGAACACGGGTGGCGGAGCGATCCAAATCCGTGCCGGGGCAGCGCCTGTCGACTCATGAGAGTCGGCGACATATGCTCGTGAGTAATTTGATTTCGAATTAATTGCAACTTTTGTAAAAATGATTTGGAGGATCTAAAAGGGTAAGAATTATGGGATTCAACTAAAACATCAAATATCATTATTGAATACGTCCAAAGTACAATTTCCTCGAAACACACTTCTAGTTTTCGATTAAATCCAAAACAGTCCAGAAATTAAATGAATTTTTCGGAGTACTTAAAAATTTCAAAATTCTGGAAAAAATCTGAGATGAACCTCAAAGGGTCGTGAACATACAAATTTAATTTCAGAATTTTTTGAAATTTCTAACCCTCTCTGTAAAATCGAAAATGATTCTATCTAAAATTAAAATGCAAATTAATCAAGTTTTAATCCCTTTCATTTCATGAAATAATTAAACAAATAGCAAATCATCAAAATCAATACAATGAAATGATGATTTCAGTCGTGTGATATACATACAAAATGGGTTGATTTTTCATATTATATATTCATCAATTGAATATACAAATGTGAATCGTCAATTAATTAACAATACGTCCCGGCCTTAATCGAATTAGATAAATACATCAAACTTGAGTAGGCTCTAGGCCCTTTGTTAGAATCTAGTGAATTTTACTCTTGATAAGACACCAAATTCATACATCGGATCCTGAAATAATGTATATTAATCTAAAACACATAAATTGCAATATGAATAAAAAAAAGTTCTTACATTGCGTGAAGGCAATGAAATCACCACTTCAAGCCAAGCCTCACGTGTGTCCCTTCTCAAATAACCCTCGATTTAACTTGACCCGGCACATAAAAAGATGTCCTCTAGAAATGTACGCACGGGGAGGGAGTGAATCCGAGAAATGAACTGCTAGAGTTGTATGAACAAATTGGAAGAAAAACAAGGGAGGGGGGTATAACGACCCGCCCGGTCGTGCCTTACGAGGCTAGAGATGGTCCCGGAATCACGGACACCCGATCTGTCGATGGATGACTCAAATTTAAAAAACGCGTCTTGAAGCAACTCGATAAAACGATATCTGACGGACAAAAAACGCTTTTAAGAAAAAGAATTCATGGGTATTTACATTCACAACCACGTATGACAACGCCAGCATACAACATAACTCAGTGCCAAAATATCAACCTCTGACAACAAAGAATCCCAACATAAACTTGACTATACAGGACAACGAACTACAATCCAACTAAATAAAGAAATTTATTGGATCAATTGCCACCGCCCATTCGCCCCTAAGTTCTAAAGCACAAACACCAGGAAACGAGCCGGAGGCAGACGACACCACTGTCAGCCTAGCAATGAAATTTACGCCCATAGCGAATAGAGGGTGTAGGCTGAAAGCTTGGAAGATATATATCTCAGAAATGAGAGTGTAACCTCACGATCCCTTGATAGTGTACCCAGTAGGTGATGTTGCATCACGATAGATAAGTGGTACATAATGTTATTCAACTTAAGATCTTAATACGAAGTCATTAGCAATTTCATTATCATTTTCATATGTTCATAAATTCGTCACTAGCAGAATATTCCAAGATGATGGCAATCAACAATAACGTACATATATTTCAAGAAAGACTGCAATAACACGCAACAATCACTCGACGCACTCATCAGCGACAACGGCCGACATCGCAACTCAGCTTAACCCAACCAGCTCAATGACACAATCAACTCAACAATTTACCAACTCAACAACACAACAACTCAACAACTCTGTCGGCTTCCCGACAACTCGACAACTTCAGCCATGACTTCAGTATAAGTCGGAGTTTACGCAACTAATGCGCATATAATCAACCTCAGCCTGCGAGGGAGAAACATGCCCGTCGACATAGCTATCACCGAATAAGTAGCAGTGCGAAGCAAAATCACCGAATAAGTAACGGTACAAAGCAAATACCGGGAATACAACTCGACAAACAACGTCAACTTTCATCTCTGACTCTTCTGTCTGACTTCGACATTACCTCGAAAACACTATACGACTCGTAAGACCACAGGCAGAACCCGGCAACTTTCGACCCTGACGCGCATATTCAACATATAATTTAATACAAGATCACATATATACACATACATATCCGTAATCAAATAGTTATCTCAACGCGGGTGAATGAATACTAACTCGACTGGTATATAAAAGCTTCCGCAATCCGCAACCAGCGGACACGCTTTCCCGTCAGCGCCTAAGCAGAGATTCAAAATTATAATTACTACTTATAATACAACTAGTATATCACATTCTATATATATTTATACTCCCAAAATAACCCAGCAGTTCCCATTATAACCTTGTTCCAACTTAGGTTGCCAACTTTCCATTTTAATGATTAAGTCAGTACTAGTTTGAAAGCCTAACGTTCGATATTAACAACTAATCATCCGAATTTAAATGTGCATCTGGCTTGATGCTATTGAACTTCTGGCTTCATTTAGCAGACATTCTCTAATCGCTAAAAATCATGACCTACACCTCGAAACAACTATAATAAAACTCCAAGAGTGCACTTATATCATATTAAAACCATTTTGAAAAAAGTCAACAAAGTCAACTATAATTCTCGACATATTTCAACCCCATAAATCGATTGTGCTCGACTCTTGCTCTACGATAATCTAAGCTTAGATGGCGATTACATATCGTTATCATTATCGAACTCAAAGTCAACTCAATTAGCAAAAGTCAACATCCTCAAACTTCATGAAATACTCAAAGGTTCGAACTCTTACCTTAAGCATGAAGCGATGACTCGGAAAACTCTCCAAGAAATTTTAGGACCAATGACAAGATGAGAGAAGAATGGAAAAGAATTTTTTTGGGAAAATAGGCTGAGGGGGTTCGGCCAAAGCTTGGAGAAAGAAGATGATGACAACTCACATGGATAAAGGATGGAATGATACATGGAGTTTGTGCAAGATATTTCAAAGAGTTGTCTGAGGTCTCTGGATTAGGTTTTAGGTTTAGTTTCGTCTTAGGTTGACAACTGACTGAACATAAACTTAACCAACCCCAAAATAATATTACAATAGATTCTCATACGGGCAGGTTGTCGGGGGGTGAGCGGTTTTTCAAGGCGAGGAGGCAAGGGATTTTGATTTCATGAAATGAAAAAAGCCACTTGTCTCAACTGCTGCATACTAAGTGCTATTCCGCCGTTAAGCGACTCGTTAAGAAATGATTTAACTCTTTAGCAATTGGGCGTTATGGCTCCTAATCAAATAACGAGTCACTAGTGAGTTGTTGCATTTTAATTAACTTGACAAGTCAGTTAAAATACTAGCCAGTCATTATCGAGATAACTTATCAAGTTCTTAAATCCAATTTGATTAGCAATTGATTAAACTGAAGTTTAACAATTGATGTTCACCAATATATATTTGAAAAATATATATATGTTGAAGATACATACCCGATATACCAAGTCTCGTTAATTTCATGCATGAAATATAATTCAAATATCACTTTATGTGTGTGACCTTGAGCTTGAATAATAGTAAGTTGTATAATAATAATAATCGTTAATTACTATTATTATAACGATTAATAGTAAGATCTAACTTGTCGGCTCATAACCTTTAAATTATCTTGAGACTACGCTGGTAATATACAATTATTAAGGTGAAGACTAAGTTCCGATTAATCACGTTTATGACGCAGTAAATGAATTGATACCTTGATTGTCGCGGGCATAATAAAAGGAATCAATTTTTATTGATTTCCATGATATTAACATCCATTACCAAGGAAGCTGGCAGTGCGAGAGTTTGGTAGAACATTTCTACCATGCTTCGACCACAATCAGTATAGAGAGGGATCGTTGATACTAATATCATAAATAGATCGAGGGCAAGTGGGAGTGTTGGAAATATGAGAAATCAGATCTCATAAAAATGCCCGTTGAACAATTTAGATTGTACAACCGATTTAATCATTCAAGTTATATTCACATATATATAAGTTCAATATATATTAATTGTTTAGACAATTAGTATTTAGGAAATAAGCGTATTGACATTAGGGGTTACGATGGCTTATTAGAGAGTCCACTTTTGTAATCTATATTAAATATTAGGTTAATAATATTTAATATATTACTTTCTTAATCAATGTCTAGAGGTCCTTGTATGTGGCTCGAACTACTTAATAAAATGTATTATAAACTTCCCGAGTTTAAAGTGTAAATTGAAGGAAACATTCGGGACAGAAAATCGAGCCATAAGGCTCGAACTCGACTCGGTTTAGCCGAGTATGGGTCGGCTATTTGGATGATGGAAGAGAGTTGGAGTTTGAGTAGGACTTGGTTCCTTAAAACTCTCATGTGTTATCTACTTAAGTGGTATGATCAAACACAGTACAAACTAATGCTTTTGCTTTCATATTTTTTGGTTTTTACAAGAAATAAAAACCCTCTACCAATAAACCATGGGCGAAAATCCCAGAAGGAAAAGCAAGATTTTCTTACATCTTTTGTTCTATTTTATGCTTTAATCGTTCTAGTAGGCGTGCGGAAGTGGTTCGACAATTTGGCAGGTTAACAGGCGTTCTTGGAGATACTTTATTTTGGTTATTGTGGCAATTTAATTCATTGCCAACCTCGTTGATTTAATCGACCAAAGGTACACGCATGTAGCCAATTTGTTTATTATTTTTTAATGATCCGTGGCGTTAAGGATTAGGTATCCATTAAGTTTAGAACTTATGATATGAATGCAAAACACCGATTTTATCCCATATTTTAACTAAGTATGATGGTTTATCACAGGTTTATAATGTGTTTGACTGTTTTTTTATATGTCACAGGTTTATATATCAGTAGATATCGATATACATCAGTACACACCAATATACGCATTATACGTCGCTATACATCGGTGTATTCATTTCGACCGTCATCGCTTCTAGCAATCTTTGTTTGCAAGAATTTCGAGATGTAGTATATGGAATTTGTATGTTCCATTTGGGTTTGAACATGGCGGCCCGAAGATATAAAGTGAAGGCGAGTTCTTGTGTAATTAAGCTAAAAGCTTATCAGAATTGACTTTAAGGGAAGGATCAGCAGTTCGGCGCGACTAAGAAGAAACGTTAGCGACTATCTAATTGATGCTAATCCCAAAAAATGGGACCGTTGTTACTTCTCGGCTAGGAGGTATAGTATCATGACAACGAACATTCCGGAGTCAATGATTGCTTTACTAAAAGAAGCCTGTGAGTTTCCAATTTTAGGAATGTTGGAAATAATAAAAAAAGTTACAAGGATGGTTCCATGATCACTTCTGATTGGCCAAACAATGGGCAGGCTGCCGCTTACTCATATGCGAGAAACAAACTAGCTCAGCGGGATGATAAGTCACAAGGTACATCAATAGATCAATGGGAGATTTTTACATGTTGGAAAACTGACGGCCGGCGTAATGCAACGATTGATATCGACTTCCTTTGCACTTGCATGATTTCGGGTTAACCAACTACCTTGTTCACATGCTATAAGGGCTTGTAGGGAGCGTGGTTTATCTATCTACATTGTGGCTTCAAGGTAGAATTGTCTATTCATCTGTATTTATAAATATACATTGTAGTTTAATTGTATACACCAATATATACTAATATATACCATCAAACACACCCACAATTGAAATAACTGGTTACGTGGCCGATTAAACTATATGTTATATACCGTTTGGTGGTGAGACCGGAGATGGTATAAATACTTTCGGAATAAAATCGACCTACCGAGACTAGTAGTATATGAAAAGTATTTTATGTCACATAAAATTTTATATTCGAAATCATTTTCGTTAAAGTTTAATGACAAAAAGTGGAGAAATAACACCGCAAATCAAACGGGACTTAACCATCATCTTAATATCCTACCTAACCCAGCTCGTTTCTCTTGCTTTCCTCTTAAGAAAAAACGATATTTCCATCTCCCACTTTTTTTGGGCCGAGACCCACTGCTGAGTCACCAAATTAGGTGCAGCCACAGGGGTTAGATCATTAACAGCACATTGCACGAGTCACCCAATCGATGGATACGATATAAATATGACCTGCGACATTAACAAAGACAAAACCCTACATTCGTGGTGGTGTTCAACGACGCATCCAACAAAAAGCAGGACAACAAAATACAAATCCGCACTTGAATAATACAACCCGAGGATACCCAAAAGAAATCAAAATACTAATAGGAAAAGTGTAATGACAGACCCCTCGATGAAATACAGCAGCATGAGTCTAGAAATATCTGAGTCAACTATGAAAAGAATATTTGATGAGGACTTCCTATGCCACCACCGCCTCTACATGATCTTCTGTGGCTACTGCGTCTGAGATCCTCCAACAGCCTCAGCGATGGCTCCTAGGAGCACAGGCATAAACGCCATGCGATAGAGAAAAGTGGTATTAGCTGAGTGAATACAATACCACGAATGTTACCCAGTCACATATAGTATGCTTATATATATAACATATGTATATACATTAACCGAGCTATACCGGGTAATAGCGTCCGCCAAATCACATAGGAGTCCTCTTATACGATATCACATATCTTATCTGTGAGGAGCTTATAACCATCAGCAATGCGTATTCATTTAAGAATTACCCAGTCTAAACACACAAAGTCATAGACATCAAATGAGGAATCACCTCCACAAATAGTAAACAAATGAAATTCACACTCACAAATAACCAACAAATGAGAATCCCACCTCCACAAATAATCAACAAATAAGGAATCCCACCTCGCAAATATCACATATGAGGAATCACACTGCAAATAATACACATATGAGGAATCCTCCACAAATGTCGGATGAAGTGCTCACCCAGTCACTCTGACAGAGGCTACACCCACCGATATGCATATCCGCCCAAACCTCGCTTGAATCCACGGGCTACCAATTTCGATATGCGTACCCTTGGCCTCGATTCGAGTCACCGCGACTCACAAATAACAAACAAAGCAATCAAAATACTAGCATTGCATAGATTACACCTGAACCTTGACCCTGGCTTGAGTAAGTATACACGGCACCGTGGTATAACCCTGATGACCACCACAAACTTATAACATGAATCATAATCTCAACTATCTCGTCATATGAATCATAATCATGACTAATATCTCATAATATGAATCATAATAACAACTATACCGTAACATGGATCATAACAACTAGCTTCGTAATATGAATCATAATCACAACTTATCTCGTAACATGGATCATAATCACAACTAGCTTCATAATATGAATAATAATCACTGTCTAGCGTGTCAAAATAGTCCCGTGACAAAACACATGTAAAACATATAACAAAATATGGAGGGTTCCCACGTCGTGAGATTTTTAGTCGCCTCCCGAGCCAAAAGCGTGTGATAACTTCCCAGGTAGTCCTCGTCTTGGAATGCGAGCTCAACTCACATTCAAAAGAAATTATACATTATAACACGTTCCGTAGAATAACCTGCTTAACATCACATATAAGCAGGAGAGTGTTGCTCTGCGTCTACATGATTCAAATTTACAACTCTTGCTTGATCATCGCATCCCAGATGGTTACACTTCTAAAATTCCGCGTAACTACATTCTCTTTACCCGACTTCATAAATCGATATTCGGTCGTCGGCTTTATTAACCCAGCAATAACAACATCACGTTCTAACCCATCGACAATCGATTGCCAACTAATTAAACCATTAAATCTGACCTTTAATTCCAAACACTAACTACTATATAAATTTGAGCTTTCTTAACCCGATCTCTACCAATCCATATCCAAACTGACAACATATTCCCCAATACTATATTGAGTCTCTAACCTCTACTTACAATTTAAAGTTAAGCTTAGAAAAAGGTCGATTAAAGTCAACAGGTCAAACCTTAACATACACCACTTTCAGCTTGATAATTACTGAAGTCACCTGAATTCCACTAAGCTAAACTTAGATAACATTTCTATTCCATAATAAAGTCGAAGATCTAAAAGTCAAACTAATAAATAGTCAACTATAGCCTCAAATAATGAAATTTGAAGATTAAAACTCATACCTTTGATAATCTCGAGGATGGGAACAAGATTTGAGGTTGGATTCAACAAGTTTCACCAAGAAAATGAAAAAAAAAATCGAGGTTTGAGGGGGGGTCTATAGATTTAGAGCCGCTATGTGTGGAGACAGGTGATATGTTTCTTTCTTTTTTTAATTTGGAAGATGTAATAAGTTTGTGGTCGTAGGTAGGATATTTAAATGGAGTTTAGGTATCATTTGATTCCCTTGATTTCGACTTCTTTCTTGGTTTAACAACATAATCGAGCACGTGTCAAATTACATTTCTATTCTCGAAATATATTATCGTTGACCCATATTATCATTATTGGTTCAAATTTTAACTTTAACAACCAAACACTCATCCGAACCTTCAAATCATAAAAAATTGCTTATGCGAACTTGGTTATTTCGTGTATGTTAACGAACTTTAGGTATATCATTATGGTGAAGTTCACATAAGGATAGCTTCATGATTGTATGAAAATGGTAAATGAATATATAAGAGGTGTGTGATGATAATGTATTGGCAGTGGCGATAATCACGTGAATGTATATGGAGGCCAGATTTGTTAAAGAGTGGATAAGACTATCTTGCTACGAAGTGGTATTTTAAAAAGATATATATGTGGGAGCATTAGAAATGGTGGTGTTATCGGTGGTATATAGTGAATGTAATTACCAGGCAGTATGTGAACTAGAGACCAGTGTTATATTGAGGAATTTGATTATAACATTCGGTAATAAGAGCATATTGAAGGCTAGTTGGGGGCCGATAAGAAAATCGGGGTCTTGGTAGAATTTCGAGGGCGAGGTACATAAAGGTGGGTAGAATGAAATAACCCGTTATGCTTAAGCGATTGAAATGTGTTACATATTTCGGTTGGTGGTGGGACTTGGAGATAGTATAAATAATTTCGGAATAAAATAGATATCTTAGAGACTAATATTATAGTAGTTTGTAAGCTGAGAAATTTTACATTTGGAATCGGGTTCGTTGAGATTTAAGTGCGGAAGGGTGGAGAAATAAAACCGCCATAAAAGCGAGGTTTTACACCGTCCTAAATATCTTCCATGACCCATTATCTCACTTATCCTCATCGCTGACTTATCACCGTCCACTTTCCCCACTTGGTTTGGGCCGAGACCACTGAGTACCACTCCCTTAATTTTTTATTCCATTTCTCTCTTCAATGTTGTAAACTCAAGATCATTAGTTAGATATCTTCCCTAAATAAATGTTTCTTCGAATCAAAGTAAGAAAAGATAGAATCTTTTGAGATATTTCATGAGTTTTGAAGAAATGACTTTAGTTGATTTCTAGTTGACCTTGAGTTGGGACTTCAAAATGATATATATGGATAGTCTAGGCTTAGATTAGATGATTAGAGGTTATAACAATGGAGGTTTAAATGTGTATAAATTGATAGGTTGACTTTGTTGAGCTTTTGAGGAGTGAGTTTTAAAGGTTGAAATGAGCCTAGAAGTATCCTCTAAAACTGAAATATGGTGGTAGTAGTGATTATACTTGATTGTAGGGTTGGAGTGTATTGATTGGATCGTTGACTTTTTTCTAAGTTTCTTTAAGTTGTATTGTGATGTTATGGGACTTTAATATAGTTGTTTTTGGAATAAGTTGGGCCGTTTTTGATGTTGATTGGTAGAGATATGTGTTGAGTGGGTTATTCCAAGTCGAGTTGGTGGGTTTTTGAATAAGGTTGATTATAATGGGTTAGTGGTGGGGGTGATTGTTGAATTGATTAGGAGACTGATTAAAGAGATGTTATGATTGAGTAAGAGGATGGCAGTAGAAATGGAGGTGAAATGGTTGAAATTTTTGTCATTTTTATTGATCCAGCAGGACAGCT
>JADFUC010002287.1:0-72176 GCA_019722365.1 Lithospermum erythrorhizon
ATCAGTATACTTCGTTCAGTTACACGTATTGCTAAAAGATCGGATCTTTTTAGTATTTTGTGAGTTCGGTTGGAGTTGACTTTTAGTTGAGTTTTTGTATTTGATTTTATTGATACTCATGATTAACTTAGGCCTTAAATTGAGAATTTATTTTTTGAATTCAAAGTTAGGTGTTTGAATGAGTATTTCTTGATGTTTTGAGGATGTTGACTTTTTGTGATTTGGGTTGACTTTGAGTTTTGGGATTTAAAATGGTATAGGATTATTCCCTAAGCTTAGATTATGGTGTAGGAAGTGATAACACTTGATTTATGGAATTGAAATGTGTTGAGATGGATAGTTGACTTTCGTTGACTTTTGAAGAAAAATGTAAAAATGTAAAAGTATGTTGTTGGAGATTAATATAGTTGTTTTGGAATGAATTTAGTTGTTTTGGGAGTTAAGTTTGGGTTTTTAAAATATTGGAGGTATTATCTTGAGAGGTGAATTATAATTAATTTTTAGTAAGGTTTGAGTAATGAGTGGGTTTGAGGATAAAGGTTGTTAGAAATGGGTTAATTAGTTGGAAAAGTTGATATTTGGGTTGATTGAAATTGGTTGAAAATGTGGGTATTTTGGTTAAGGTGTTGACCGATTATGAAATTTAGTCGGGATAGTTGAAATTTGCCATTTTAATTTGTCATTGAAACAAAATTGTAATCAAATACTTAATTGATATCTACATAACTAAAATGGGTTAAAGAAGTCGAAATTAATTAAGATAAAGGGTTAAAATTGTTGCGAGTATTAATTGTAATTTGGTGTTTGATTAGGCGGGCATTGGAGAAAGAGCAGCTTTGGATCGATTGGAGCGGGGCGTTTAACATTACTAACTTGAGGTGAGTACTTATCTCGGCGGGGCTACCTTACGTATTACTTTAAAATTATGTGAAACAAGTCATTGTTGTATGATTATGTGTGATTCGTTTGTGTGAGCCATGATATGATTATGCGATTGTATTACCGTAGCGTTGAAGATTTGCTTGAGGAGTAAGTAATAAGCTTGAACTCTCAACTTACGTTCTTGTGTTACGTGGCATTGTATTTACGTAACCTTGTCGGCGGTTGTTGTATGTCGTGGCCTTGTCTGTTGGCATTTACGTGACGCTTGTCGGCCTTTTTTGGACCACGTGGCGTTGTCGGGCGGTTCGATTGATTTATGATTGTGAGATATTCGTAGTACTTTATTGTGTTTAGAGATGGGTACTTGGTTGTTGGGGAGGTGTTGGCTGGAGTTATGCATGACTTTGAGGTGACTTGAGTATTAGGATATGACCCCATAGTTGGGATGATTAGGGGTTAGGTGACTCTCGCTTCCTTCTTGCGGGGATATGTGGCCCATTATTGGCCTTATACTTAGTGTATAAGTGCGGTTGGCCTTATACTTAGTGTATAAGTGCGGTTGGCCTTATACTTAGTGTATAAAGTGCGGTTGGACTTATACTACGGTATAGGAAGCCGGTATAGTCTTTATGATCACTTTGGTGTGTCGTTGTCGGTGTGGCACTTATACTTAGTGTATAAGTGCGGTTTGGCGTACTCTTGATTATAAGGCGGTATGACTCTCACTTCAATCACTTTGTTGTGTGCATTGTATCGGTGTGGCCTTATACTACGGTATAAGTGCGGTTGAAATTGTACTTCGGTACTTAAGAGGCGGTGTTTATTGGTGATTGGTCCGTTCCTGGTATTGGATTGAGCATTAACGCGTTAGAGGTTGGTATAGTTGTGGAGATATGAGAGATAGATGGTTTGATGACTAGAGTCATAGTCGTTGTTGAGTCTTTGTGATTTTTGTTACGGTGATGGTGTGCATTATTGAGACTTTGTATTATATCTTGACATTGTTGTTTAAATTTTCACATGGTGTTGTATGATACGTTTTTATGACTTATTTATTGGTTATGGATATTGTGCTTGATTATACTTGGAATGATCCATGATGAAATTGTGTCGAGATTAGGTTTTAGAGTTTGTTCATAGATAATATTATCGGATTTTTCTTGTGGATCTTTAGAGTTGAGTATTAATGGTTATACATCCTTTGGGTTAAAAGTTAGGTTGGTTAATGGTTGTGATAACTTTTGAATGAGGGAGCACATTGGGTATAAAATTATACACCGGCGTTTATGCTAATCATAGATGATGTTGATGATATTTTATATATATAGTGAAGTTAGATTCAAGCGTGTTAGTATATAGGTTGTGATCTGGCTTTCCGCGGCGTTGATACTATTGAGGTGAATAAGTTCCGTAGACTAAATGAAGAATTTGGTGAGATAATTCTGCAATTAAGTTATCTTGATTTAAAATATACGTTGCTCAGTTGTATTAAGATAATGATATGATTTGGAGGTTCTTATGCTAAACATTTAGATGTCATAGGAGGTGTACGACTATAATTGGAAGTAGCACTTTAAGGTGAACTAAGGATAAGTGGTTGAGTTGTATATACTTGAGTTATGAGATGTTGAAGTTATGTTTGAGATTGTATATTATGTTAGGAATTAAACATACTTTAGAAAGATAGCAGAGATAGAGATATCTCTTGTGATTAAGAATGCTTGCAGTAAAGTTGTTGAAGTGGTGTGGGTTTATCGGTGTTAATTGGAAAGCCATTAAGATGGTGAGTAACATATAAAAAAATAGCTCTTGAGGCATATAGTCTTTAAATAGGTAAGGGACTTAAATTATTCTTGTTTATACGTTAAGGTGGGTTAACTTCTGTGATATTTGTATTCACTGACTTTTTAAACTCCTTGTGGCCTACTATGGGCGAGTGTTTTATGCCTAGGTTGTTGCGGGATGACCGAATCAGGTGGCCGGTATTTGCGTACCCGCGGAAGTGGCGATGGTGGCTTGAAGACCTCAACAGTCATATTTTTGTTATTATTCTTTGGAGTTCTGTTGTTTGTAATTACTATTGTGGTTTCGAGTTGTATAACAAAGTGTTTGATGTGTATTTATATTATTACCTTTCAATTGTTGTGGTGTTGGTTAGTTCACCGGTGGGCGAGTTGCATTATTACATCACGTTAAATGAAGTCATTTTTTTATGCGTTATCCGTCGTTGGTGGCTCACGATTATTCGAGGTTGATGGCCGGTCGACCTCGGGGGGGGCCACAGCAAGCCAGTGCGTTACGGTAACACTTAGTTTGGTGAGGAAACCACATATTTTACCCTCTCTAGTTATGCGTGCATCATATATTCCACCGATTACTATGCACAAATAATGATTTTTTAAATGATTATTATACCCAATTATTTACATCCTATATACTTGGAAATCTGAAATTGAATTAACTATCGAGTACTTTTTTCATTGTGATATATCAATGTTGTCAACATTGAGGAGGAAATAGTATACAAGCTAAAAAATAATAGACTATCTTGAATTAAAAGCATATCACATATTAGGCGATCCTAAAAATGAATAAATATGAACTTGAAGTTCAAGAAAATATGAATAAAGGGATTATATGAACTAGAAGTTAAATACCAAAGCAAATTTCGTACTCAGAAAGCAATGAAGTCTTATACAGTTGTAAACACTCAAAATAGAGTGGAGGTTCCTGAAGAACCGTTGTAAATGATATAGTTCCACCATCGAAGATATGACATTGAAGATGGTCTAGGAGAATATCACCTCCAGAAGAGGTACGTGAATATATCATGAATAAACTAAAAGCTACAATGTATAGAAAGAGATTTTATACTTGAAGTCGTATTTATAATGAGATACCGATTACTCATGAAGCATGGGTGGAACCAAAATTAAAGTTGCCAAATGTAAATATTGCATACAATGAAGAGCTACATATCATGAAGCTTGATATGAAGATTTGAAATCTATCTCCTTAAGTGAGTAGATGTATATATTTATGAATAGCGAAAAGCCTTGATCAAGAGTAAACAAGACTCACTATATAAATGAGAAATTAAGACTCGGAGTCTAATGAAATATGATACTCGTGATGTATATACTAGTGCAGTCTAATGAAACGCACTATATAAATGAGAAATTTAGACTTGAAGTCTAGTGCATTATGTCTTAGGTACCTGTGAGAATAAATGACCTAAAATTTGTCATATAATATTTGTACCCCTGAAGTACTAAATAAGTTATAAGGTGACACATACACCTTTTGATAGAGGGTATAAAATTATAAATGTTTGGTAGCAACAAAAGATAACCTCTTGATTTGCATGCATGACTTATAATATAGCATCTGGCCAATGCAGTATACATGAAAACATGTAGAAGGATTAATGATGCATGAAGCGTATCTATATTCCGGGAACTTAACTTTGATTGAGTTAATATATAAAATATTTGAATATTTAAAGTCATCCGGAAGATGGATTGCAGAAGTTCGAACTACGTTATTAGACATTGATTTGCATTCTCATTTTATTGATATCACATGAACATAAAGTTTATCGATAATATATGCATTACATGTTTAACTTTATATTAGCCACTTACATGTGATTATGCGATCTATTTGTTTACTTATTATGTGCTATGAGACATTTGAATTATTAATAATGAGTTGATATTGATATTTCATATTTTTATTGATGATTTGATTTATTTATCGTGTGGTCATACAAATAATCATGATACTACGAGAAGATCCGATTATACTTTATAGAGATTCTAGAAGAGTTATCATTGACTAGAGATTATCATGAATAATTTAACCTGACATCTCACCGTAGAGTTCTCGGTTGTTAAACAAGATGTTTATAATCGATTTGAATCAAATACCTTATAAAGGTATATACAAACCAATTAGACATGTAATTATAAATTTTACTCACATGCAGTTCTCGGTGTCGAGCCAGATATGGTAATTTAAGAAATTAAATATTTTGTAAAGATATATACATGACAATTATGCATGTAAGTATAAATTCATATCATATTTGATACATGGTAGAAATATTTAATCTCAATTAAATGAGATCCATAAGAATAATTTAATATCTCGTCGAGAGGAGCATGGGCTTGGTGTGAAGTACCCGATTACAATGTATATGCTACGGTGATACATGATTACACATAATCATGCGATGAAACTTAAATGCTTGTCGTTATTTGAATTTCTACTTGAATAATCTAAACTAATGATCTCATCAGGGGGAGATATGATATAGAATGATGATCTGCATCCAAAGGGAATACGATATGCATTGCACTCTTTTTCCCTTCACTAAGTTTTTCCCACTGGGTTTTCTTGGTAAGGTTTTTAATGAGACAATTACATGAAGCATATCTAATAGGTTTTTATCCCACAGGGTTTTTCTAGTGACTATTTAATTAAAGATGGTTATACGAATGATCTTACATGGCATTGTATTTACATGTAAAGATCGGGAGAAAAGTTTATGAAAATGACAATTTATGTTTATGAGCAAACGTTTTTTGGAACTCTGAAGAGATTTGAGACTTGTAAACTTCTTGAAGAAGAATTTGAGATGAAATACCATTGATAGATCATTGATTACCCAACTTGATTATAATATCACCAAATGTGAACAATGGTCCATTAATGACAGAGAAAGTACAAAAGTTATTTGATCTCACAGTATCATATATAAATGATATTGGTGGTGATATATATTTAAGGGAAGAGGAAATGTCGACACGAGAATGCATTGAAATGAAGGTAAATATACTTAAAGGGATATAAGATTATTACAGTAGAACATATTCAATTATACACAATTGATTATTCAAATGCACTTAATACTTATATGATCTATATTGGAAGATCGCATACATGATGTTATTTATCGAGAGATTATGTACTTAAATGTCATGGAAACAAACTAGATCGATAAAATCATCGACACATGTAGAGATCTTGAAATGCGAAGAAATTGGCAGATCTCACGTTTGGTTGAGGAATATTGTAAAAGCAGAGTAGCGACTCGTTAATTAATAAATTAAAATGTGAGATTATTAAATTGATTACGAAAAATCTGGAAACCCCTTTATAATTTATATACGATAATGTTAATGTTTGGAAGTTAGTTGTCGAGATAAGTTAAAACGAGAGGTATCGATCGAATTAAAATGTTCAGTTGTCACGGTTGGACTGTGGGCCCGGCCGAATTGCCTCAATCATCAAATAAGGCCCGACGCTGGCCGTTTCACATTTCTTCCCCCTACGCCGCGCCCGCAGGCGTGGCTTTTCCCCGTTTTTTTCGATTCTTAACTGCTTGATTTTCTCCTCCGTCTACTGACTTTGGACTGTGAAATTTTTGAAACTTCCCACCGTAAATCTCTTACGATTCAAGGAAGTAAAGGTCGATCTTTATTGAGTATTTTTTGTGATTCGGTCGAGTTGACTTTTTAGTTGACTTTTTGTATTTCGAAGTGTATTGCTTTCTGATCGATTTTTGGGTTACAAAATTAAGTTATTCTTGAGTTGAAATTACGTGGTTGATGTGGAATTTCGGACGTTTTTAGGACCGTTTACTTTTTGGAATTTTGGGTTGACTTTGGTTTACATGCGATATTATTGAATAAAATTATTATACAGGCTTAGATTATAGTATAGAATGACAATGTCGATATTTGGGGTAGAAAGAATGTTGTTATAGTTGAGTTGACTTCGAGTTGATTTTGGGTTGACTTTTTAAAATGTTGTTGAGAGTATAAATATGTTATTAGACACTTTATTGTGATTGTTTTGAGGTAAAATTATGGATTATAGATTGTTAGAGGAACGCCATGTTGAGATTAGTTTTAGTAGATTTTGAGTAGTAAATGGAAAACTTTGGGATTAGAGGAGTTGTTAGAAATGGCAATTAGTTGGAAAAGAAGTTGAGAAGATTTACTTGGGTTGATTAAAATTGGTTGGAAATGTTAGTAATTTGGATAAGGTATGGGCGATTATGGGATTTAGTCGGGTAGTTGAAGTCGTCATCGTACTTGTCGTTGAAGCATGAGTGTAGCAATTTATGCGTAATTGGTCAATTTGTAACTAAGTGGAGTTGAAAAGTCAAGTGGAATTAGGATAAGGATTGAAATTGTTGTGAGTAGTAATTCTATTTTCGGTGTTACGTTGATTTCGAACACGGGAAAGCGTCTTAGGATCGATTATTTGGCAGGCGTGATGAAATGCTTATGAGGTGGGGATTGTAGCTCAGATTTGTTACCTTATTTATGTTTGAGTGAAGTATATGGTAATTGATTTTGGTATGTAGGCGTATTTATAAACAACTTATCTGTGGGTATAGTTGTGAAATTGTGAAATGTTGACTTGTATGGTGGTTGTGTTAGATGCATTATGGTATATTTATTTTTGTGGTATTTATGTTTGAGTATAGTCCTTTGAGTATGTTTATGTTTGGAATTGTATTCACGTTGTTCCAGGTCCCATATTTAATTTATGGGCATTATGCAATGAGTATATTTATGTTTGAGTATAGGTTCTATACGAAATTATTGTATCGTGTATATTATGGATGCTACATTGAGATTATTGTGTGATGGTTGTATGTTTGGTATTGTATGTGTGAATTGTGAATTGTTTGAATTGAGAATGTTTGGGATGATGTGGGGTGTTCGAAGGGTGAGCCTGCCGGGAAAAGGATATGATGATGTTGGGTGTTCGAAGGGTGAGCCTGCCGGGAAAAGGATATGTTGTTGTTGGGTGAGCCTGCCGGGAAAAGGATGGAATATTATATGTGATATTGTTGTGGTTTCATTTTCGTAAGTTTATTCTATTGTTGTGTAGTATGAATGTCGTGTTGCTTGTCAGAGTATGCTATTTTACTAGTTTGTTGATTATGTGTTATGAGATCTTGGGTATGACATGTGAGTTAGCATGGTGATTAACTTCTATAATGTGTATGTTGATGATGGTTATTTTTCTTTATGAAAGCCTTGAATAATTGATATTTAAGCCTTATATATATATATATATCTACTTACATACGTCCGTATCCTTTATTGTGTACACCTCGTTCGGATGTGGGTAAATTCATCAAAGATGATTCGTTTCTACTAAGGCTGTCGAGCTTACCCTTCCGCCTTGATTGACAGTGCCGTTTGTGGCTTGGCGGAGTTCGTGGGTGTCGAGGGCAGTGGCTAGGATCCTCGGCAGTCATCTTTTTATTATTTTTGATGTACTCAGTTTTCACATTTTGTTCTGGGACATTGAAATTGTAAACTATTTTGTGGAGTATTTGAGACTTGGTATGTGATGAAACTTTATCTCTGCTTTGGTTTTGATTTAGGCGTGCACGATGGATTTAAACTACGTATTCTGACATTTTTGAGGTTTGAAACTATTTTATTTTTTGATCCAAACTACTCGGAGTTTATTGGTTATTAAGCAATTGATTTTAATTGTCAGCATTGATATGGTGACTTCGGATATCTGGAGTTGATGGCGGCTCCGACCTCGGCGTCACGACTCGAGGGTGAATTAGGTCTGATATGTCATGGCAGGTTACCGTTTAACTAGGTTATGTGGTGTGTGTGTGCACAAATGCAAGAAGTTTTGTAAAATTTTGTTTCATGGAGTCTTTTAGCAATTTCAAATTATTTTTTATTTCTTTCAGTGGTAATAAAGGGATGCCAGAGAGTTGAATTCTGTGAATCGAATGTCGTGGACTCAAATGAGGTAGATGTGCTTACAGGTAGAGGTGAGACTAGCATTGGTATGGGTGATCTTTGGAAGGCCGGGGTAGACTGAAGCGGGCGCTAGAGAGAGCGAGCTCGTGGAGCTAGAGGAAGGGGGGCGTAGTGAGGAGCCGGAGTGTGTACGACTTGGGAGGAGATGGAGTTGCTAGAGAGTCGGGAGTATGATTTTGGAGGTAGTTGGAGTGATGCGGGCCCCGATACCCGGCCAGCTGATGGCATCCGAGGTCGGACAGTTAGCTAGGCAGTTTCTTGAAGAGGACCACGAGTTTACCGTAGTGCCGCGACACGGAGGTTGCGTCCCGAATTCTTGGAGGCATTAGAATAAGTTTGAACCCGATGGGTTTTGGGGATGAGTTGAAGGTGAAGTTTGCGGTGTACGGTTAGCCGGGAGGTAGGAGTTGGTGGAACCGTGTCACGCCGGGAATTTGGTAGCTAGGGGTGAGATCTAGATCATGGGTTGGGTCGAGAACTTCTTTGAGCCAAAATTGTTTGAAGACTCATATGTATGCGATGGAGAGAGTTGGTTCAGATGCTTGAGGAGAGAGACAGGTTGATAAGGTGTATGAGAAGAGGAGGTTTAGCGACTTGTCTTGGTTGATTCCGGAGTGTACTATTTGAGCTCTGAGGATCGCGGGTTTTTGTTCATTTGAGATTCACAGGGTCGTGAGAAATTTGTCCTTGTTCACTTACGATTTCACAGTTGAGAATGCATTGGTGGAGAGAGACATAGCGAGAATCTAGAGTGAAAAGGGAGTCTGATGTGGTGGAGCCTCACAGGGGCAATAAAACAGATTTCAAAGAAACTAGGCATCACCGCCCGGAGGATAGAGCCATTTGATTACGTCACATTAGAGCCAGATTTTGAGGGAGGCTCTCTCGGCGTCTAGGTACCTCCTAGAATGAGTAGATTTTCCGCGATAGTATTTGGAGTTTTCCGGAGAGAGATGTACATGTTAAGTATTGTCAGTGTGGGCGAGTGAGGCACAAAGTGAGAGATTGTACGGAGAGGGTGACATGTTTCCGATAATCGGCGGCCGGGGCATTTGCAAATGTATGTCCTTAGCATGTGGAGTGCAATTGGCGGCCGCTTCCCGTTTGGATCTCGAGGTAGCGAGGTCTTGGGCCCGGTTTGGAGGGCACGACATAGTCAAGGCCGAGATTTGGTGGTAGATAGAATTCATAGCCGAGGTAGCGATATGAGTGGGTGGCAGGCGGAAGGCCGAGATTAATGCGATCACGCAACATGAGAGCCGCGGGATATTCCGAGAATGGTAAGCCAGTACACTATCTTTGCGTCTTAATCTTTCAGAGCGTATTGTTTGATTCTGGAGCCACGCTTTTCTTTTATATCTCAAAATTGCTAAAAAGAAAGGCTGCTCACTTTGGTGAACATCACGAGGTACCTTTGATAATAATGACTTGCAGTCGGGGAGTCGGTTGAGATAATTGAGGTTATAGAAATTGTCCATAAAAGTGTTGGTAATCATGTATTAGAAGTGGATATGTTACCACTTTTGAGTTGGTGGATTTTGACTTGCAGTTTTGGGAATGAATTTGGTTGGGAAAACACGTCTTTTGCTTCGTAAATTCTCACCGTAAAAGATTTGTGTTTACTGGCGGTAGGTACGAGATTACGAGAGTTGTTGAGGATAGGAGTTTATCATGCTTGTGATCTCGTTATTTAGAAGCTGTAGTTATTGAACAAAGGGATGTATCGAGGTATTTGGGTTATGTAGCGGACTTGAAGAAAGATGAGCTGAAGTTTGAAAATGTCGGATTGTGAGAATTCGGGGATGTGTTCGAAGATTTGCCAGGGACACTAGAGCGAGAGATTGAATTTTCGATCCCATGAAGTGAATTTTTGAGGAGCAGCTCCGATATCTATGGCGTCTGAGAATGGCTCCGTGAGTTGAAAGAGTTGAACACTGGGTTGCGGAGAGGCTATTGGAAGAAGGGATTTATAAGGCGAGTTATTCTCCATGGGGTGCTCCGATCATTGTTCGTCGAGAAGAATGATAGAGTGGAGCGATGAGGCTTTTATTGATTCTTGACGGTTGAACAAAGTGACTAGCTAGAACAGGGTACCCGTTGCCAGAATTGATGATCTTTTTGACCAGCGGGGATAAAGATTCTTTTAAAAAATTGATTGAGGTTTGGATATCGCAGGTGAGAATTAAGGAAGATGATATATCAAAATCGACCTTTCGAGCCGAATCACAGGCGCTATATGAGTTCGCCTTAGTGATATGCGTTTGGGTTGACAAATGCACCCGGTAGCTTTCATGGACACGATGGTCGTGTTTTGGGGAGTTAACTGAGATAAGTTCGTGGTTGTATTTATTGATGACATCTTAATCTATTCTAAGAGTGAGTTGGAACATGATGAGCATTTGAGGAAAGTATTGGAAATCTTACGGGTAAACAAGTTGTACGCAAAGTTTTCAAAGTGTGAATTTTGGTTGGGGAAGGTACAATTCTTGGGTCACGTTATCTCGGGCGAAGGTGTCAGTGTGGACCTGAGTGGAAACGGTGATGGTGGGGAGAGGCACTTGAGTGTGGCGAGGTGAGAAGTTTCTTGGGTTTAGTATTACAAAGATTCATCTGAGACTTTAGTTGCGATCATTTATCCGATGACCAAGTTGACAAGGAAGGGGTGTCTTATTTGTTTGGGGCGGGGAGTATGATGCAGCCGCGATGAGCTGAAGAGGGTATTCTGGCGCGGTGTTGACCTACCGTCGGGGGGCGGGGGTATGTGGTATGCGATGCTTAATCGGGGTTAGATTCGCGTATTGATTCGGAATGGGAAGGTGTCGCGTATGCTTCGACAATTGAAGAATCATGAGAAGAATTATCCTACCCGTGACTTGGAGTTGGCGATTGTTTTTAACTTGAAAATTGGAGCACTATTTGTATGAGGTTAAATGCCGGTTACAAACCACGAGAGTTTGAAATATATATCGCGCCCAGGAGAAATGAATTTGAGACTCTTGAGGTGGACCGAGGTTTCGAGGTGACTGATCGGCCGTTAGATATCATCCGGAGAGAGAGCAAATGTAGTGGCGGATGCATAAGCCCGAAAAAGGGAAGGTAGAGCGCCAAAGAGGAGTTGAAGCAGTTAGGGTAAACTTTGAGGTTGGAGGTGATGGATCTTTGTTGGCCTATATGAAAGTGAGACCGGTGTTGCTAGATAAAATAGGAGAAATGCAAAAGAAAGATGAGAAAGTTCGAGGTCTGGTCGAGGAAGCGAGGAGAAAACACGAGTTCTGATGGGGCGATGATGGTATTACGTGTTTAGGAGGCGAGTGTTTGTGCCCAGCGCGAGAGCCAAAAAGGAGATCTTGGATGAAGTCTTGCGTTTCATCGCCGAGCAGACGGATTATCCAAGAGAGCGACTCGAAAGTTGGAGGAGACATCTTTGCTGACTTGTGTGTTGAGTTTCTCACGGTAGTTGGGATGAGGGAGTTGCAAAAATGGAGTTTTCTTATAATAATATTTTTCAAGCTAGCATTGGGATGGCACCCGTTCGAAGCTTTTTATGGCCCAGGAGGTATAGGACTCGATATGTTGGAATGAGGTGTGGGAAAGAAAGATTTATGGAGTGCGAGTTGGTGGAGAGTTCGATAGAGAGAGTAAAAGAGATACACTTGACATTTGAGGATGCTTTGAGGATAGACAAAAGAAGTACGTTGATCGGCGCCGAGTAGATTTGTCGTTCGAGTGGAGTGACAGTATTTTTGAAGATATCTCCATGGAAGGGTGTAATGAGGTTCGGGAGAAGAGGAAGTTGAGTCCCACAGGTCGTTGGAGGCCGTTTGAAATCTTGACAAAAGTGGGCAGGTAGCCTACCGTTTATTTGCACAGAGGGTGGAGAGGATTCATGATGTTTTTCATGTTCTTGCTTGAGGAGATGCGTGCCGGATGATCGTATCTTAGAGTTTCGGCCGGATGACTTGGGTGTGAAACGACTGTGAGGAGGGACCGGTGAGGATCTTGGATCGAGAGAAGAGAGAAGATCTGGAACAAACAAGAAGTGAAATTGGTAAAAGTTTTGTGGAGAAATCATCAAGAGAAGAGAGGAAGCCACATGGGAGTAGCGGGAGGATAGTACCAGCGACTTTTAAATGCGAGTTAGTGATTATGGTTGTTTGATTTTACCATTGAAACTTTTTGAGTTGAAATTTCGAGAATGAGGAGGAAATTTTTTTTAGGCGGGTAGGAATGTAAAACCGGTAACGACTCGTTAATTAATAAATTAAAATGTGAGATTATTAAAATTGATTTCACAATCACGGAAACTACTTTATATTTTGTAATATACGATAATGTTAATGTTAGGAGGTGGTTATCGAGAATAAGTTAGGAGCGAGGAAGTATCGATCAATTAAAATGTTGATTATCACAGTTGTGGACTATTGGGCCCAACCCAATTACTCAATCATCGAATAAGGCCCAACCACCCAAACTTATTTCCTGCTTCCCTGCGAGGCCGGCCGTGACTTTTCCCGTTTTTTCGATTCTTAGCGATTTTCTCTCCGTCGAGCTTTGGACCTCAAATTTTTTGGAGAGAGCCCTACAAATCATCCTTTTTTGATTCAAGGTAAAAAGATATTGCGTCTTGTTGGGTATTTTGAGGTTCGGTCGAGGTTGACTTTTAGTTGACTTTTTGTATTTAGAATTTTATTGCTACAATCGATTCTTGAGTTCAAATTAGTTGTGCTTGAGTTGAAATTACGTGTTTGATGTGGAATTTGGTTGGATTTTTAGGGCCGTTGACTTTTTGGAATTTGGGTTGGCGTCGGTTTTTATGAGATATTATTGAATATAATAATAATTATTATCTAGAGGAACTGGGTAGTATAGGAGATAGAAAATCGATATTTAGGAGTAGAGAATGTTGTTATAGTTGAGTTGACTTTGGAGTTGATTTTGGGTTGACTTTTCTAAAATATTATTGTTGAGTATAAATATGTTATTAGACGCTTTATTGTGATTGTTTGAGGTGAAATTATGGATTATAAGTTGTTGGAGAACGTATGTTGAAGTTAGTTTTTAGTAGATTTTGAGTAATGCTTGGGCTTTGGGATTAGAGGTTGTTGAAATGAAGCAATTAGTTGAAAAAGTAGAAAATTTGGAGTTGATTGAAATTAGTTGAAAAATGTTAGTAATTTGGATAAGGTATGGGCCGATTATGGGATTTAGTCGGGTAGTTGGAAGTCGTCATTGTAGTTGTCATTGAAACATAATTAGCAATCTATGCGTAAGTTGTCAATTTGTAAATAAAGTGGGTTGAAAAGTCGGGAATTAAATTAGAGGATAAGAGTTAGAAATTGTTGCGGTAATGAAAATTATATTTTCGGGTGTGCATTAGGACTAAGACAGCGTGAAAAGCGTCTTGGATCGATTAGTAACTTGAAGCGTATCGCTCGTTTGTTATCTTATTTATGTTTGAAGCGAAGTATGGTAATTGATTTTGGTATTAATTTGTGTTCTAAACTTATACGTAAGGTATAGTTGTGAAATTGTGAAATGTTGACTTGTATGGTGGTTGTGTTAGATGCATTATGGTATAATTATTTTTGTGGTATTTATGTTTGAGTGTAGGTCCTTTGAGTATGTTTATGTTTGGGTGTATTCACGTTTGAGTATATTTGTGTTATGGACGTATCTGTGAGTATATGTATGTTTGAGTATAGGTTCTATACGAAATTGTTGTATCGTGTATATTATGGATGCTACATTGAGATTATTGTGTGATGGTTGTATGTTTGGTATTGTGGTGTGTGAAATGTGAATTTTTTGAATTGAGAATGTTTGGAATGATGTAGGGTGTTCGAAGGGGTGAGCTGCCGGGAAAAGGATATGTTGTTGTTGGGTGTTCGAAGGGTGAGCCTGCCGGGAAAAGGATGGAATGTTATATGTGATATTGCTGTGGTTTCATTCTCGTAAGTTTATTTTATTGTTGTGTAGTATGAACGTCGTGTTGCGAAATTATGCTGTTTTACTAGTTTGATTATGTGTTATGAGATCTTGGGTATGACATGTGAGTTAACGTAAGCTGAGTCTTCTATAATGTGTGTATGTTGATGATGGTTATTTTTGTAAGGCCTTGAATAATTGATATTTACGCCTTGTATGTATATATTTCTACGCTACTTTGCCACGTCATTATCCTTTATTGCGTACCTCGTTCGGATGTGGTACAAGTTACCATCCGGTGATTCGTTTCCACTAAGGCTGTCGGGCTTGCCACTTCCCACCTTAGTTGGCTTGAGGTGCCATTTGTGAAGCGGCGGAGATTCGTGGGTAGCCCGTTGATTTTATCTAGGTGAGGATGAGTGGCTAGGATCTTTCGGCGATCATCTTTTGTTATTTATTTTTTTGATGTACTCGAGTTTTCCGCATTTGTTTTGGGATGTTGAAATTGTAAATTATTTGTGGAGTATTTGAGACTTGGTATGTGATGAAATTTTATACTTTGAAGTTACGATTTAGGCGATGTCGCCGTAGGTGAAGCTATATTCTGACATTTTTTGAGGTTCGAAACTATTTTATTTTTTTTTATCAAACTATAAGTTTATTGGTTATTAAGCAATTGATTTTCGTGTCGACTATCGTATGGTGGGCTGACTAGGATATGCAGTTGATGGCGGCTCAACCTCGGGGTACTTGTGGAAACTTCGAGGTGGGTCGTTACAAATATGATCAATGGATCACATTACTTATGATTTATCATATATGAAAGTTGGTCACGACAATCTTTATGGCGATAATTGTAGATAAAATTTGCCGCAGTTAAATGAATGACATATCAAATGAGATAGAACAAAATATATTGGTGTTCTTCTCTACCCATAATTTTTAAAGGAATGGTGAAATCGATTTTCAATAAGTTCGATCTTGTAATAATGTGGCAGATACACAAATCATTGAATACCTCAACATTCGAAAACCTATCCAGAAGTATAGGACTATGTGGACTAAGTGATGTCAGTGTGGTCATGAGGGGGGAGTTAATACGTGTTGAACTCTTTTTAACTGAAATCAAGGTTTTTGTCCCAAATGGGTTTCTTACATTAAGGTTTTAATGAAGCGGCGTTATAAGCGTATGTTGAAATAATGCACTTTCTTTCCTTGTTTTAGTTTTTATCTCAGACGGAGTTTTCCTAGTAAGGTTTTACTTGAGGCCTTATTTTAGTTAATTAGACATCCAAGGGAGAGTGTTATGGAAATATTGTAGATGTCTTGTCCGTCAAGAAAGGAGATGAATTGATTGGGAAGTTATTAGGTTCTTTAGCTTGCAGAGTTACTTATTTATCAAGTAATTGCAGCAATAGATATATATTGAAAGCCTATAAATAGGTACTCATTGTATTGTATTAGACATCAACAAAAAGCTATAAAAGATATGATTACTTTGTTTATTATTAAATACATTCTTTGTTAGCCGTTATATTTATAACAATCTTAGTGTACTTTTCTATTGAACTATATTGTACATAGTATGCCATACAGTATTCATGTTCACTGTGTGAATAAGACTAATGGAATTTTATTATAAAATCACAAATTCACAATATTACATAAATAATTTGTGATGTATTCGAAAGATTTATATTCTAACGAGGGCCGAAATGCGTTTTAAATGGTATTTGTTTGAAGTCAGGAAAAATAATTTTGTTTAAGCGAGAGGGCACATCTTTGAGGGCGAAACAACGTTGAGGTGGAAAGGCGTGGCAAAATTTAAAAAAATATATATATATATATATATATATAGGTGGTGAAGCGAATTTGAATTAAAAATTACCAGCCCAAAAGCGTCAGCTACAATGAAAATTAAGAAGACAATTGGTCTATGAAGACTTGAACACACACACATTTGATTTTTTCCATCATTTCTTTACTCGATTACCTTTAGAATTTTCTTTACAATTCATGATAGATAAAATATTATGGAATCCTTGAAATTTGAGACTGTTAAGAAGAATTTCCTCGCACTAATACCTCATAGTCGCCCCTGTATTCTAATGAATTAATTTGCAGCTATAAACTTTATAGTTCATGAAAGTTTAGTTTAAAATCAATCGATAATATGAGAGTAGCAATATCATATAAAACCATATGAAAGGTTTTAGGTTTATATGTATTCTTAATCAATAGCTAACTCTCATATTATGTTAAAAATTTACGAGCTTCAGTTTAAAAATTAAGTGACAATAAAAATTAACTCATGACTTTATAAATTATCTAAGTGCATGACTCAATGACGTACTTTATCCAATAGTAGTTATAAAACTAAAACGCGTGCAGGACACTCAAATGGTCATGGGATACGGCGCGTAGATTCTTTTAATAGTTTTTGGGTTTTTATTTCGTTTTATATTCACGGTAGAAGCTAGATTATTTAGTGGTTACTTGTAAGTATAATTTGTGCTTTTTTTAATATATTTTTTTGCAATTATCAACCTTGAGTGGAGGCTCGATAGGAGAATTATCTTCGAGGGAATTGAGTTAAAATTACGTGTCGTTATATATTTTACAAAGGATTAGTTCGGCCGTTTTCACTTTCTTTTACTATTTTTTGGGGTTTTTTTTTTTTCAATTATGCCATTATATTTTACAAAGTTAGTTCCACTTTTTTTCCCTTTTTGCAGTTTTTGTGATCTTTTTAATTATATTACAGTAAAAACTTCGATAAATTATCTTTCGATTATTTGTAATACTTTCCAAAATAATATTTTTTGAATTAAAAGTCATTTGGGAGTAGGATCTTAAATTAATAATTATTGCTCTTTTTCGTTCATTTTCATTATTTCTATGCATTATCACGATTATTCTTTTTAGTTCCTTTTTCATATATGCGTGAATATATAATGTCATGTAATAATATATATATATATATATATAATGATATATATATATATTAACGTGACATTATATATATTAGCGGCCTTATGTTTTTACTGATTATAATTTTGCAGTGGCTTCGATAAATTAATACTGGTCATTGAGTTAAAATTGCATGACATTATATTTTCTGGTAATTGACCCATTATTAAATAGAATATATAAAATTACAGCGTCAATTCAAATACGGACACTCCATGCTAATACATATAGAATAAAATTGGGCAATGTAATCATTAGTGTGAAATACATATCATATACTCCGTATAATACATAGTCGTAGTTCATTTTTAAGCTGTCACAATGTACTTGTAACTCATGATTGTGAAATGTCAGCCAATGATAGGTCATAGAGGTGTTTAATAGATTAAAATATTAATCGTTCACATTTCTGGACTATGAACAATAGTTTTGCAACTTTGTACCGTAGATGTTGCCTAACTGCATGCACGTAACTCTTCGGTCAAGCTTTTGCAAAATAAACTCTTACTTTTAATAACTTTTCTACTAACTAGATTACATAATACTCCTTTCGTTTTTTTAAATTGTCATTTTAGTCAAATAAATTATTGATTTGAAAATAATTATCGTTTTACTATAATAAGTAGAATTTTTACATTTTTCCACTTTAAATTAACAAAATAATATTGTTTCAATTGATTATCATTTTATATTTTTAATATACTTTTTGATTATTTTTTTTCCTTAATTTATATAAATATTTAAAATAACAACTAAAAAAATGGAGGAAATAGTTGACAATTATCTTTGTTATCTCGCACGTGTTAATTGGATTTTCTCTTACCATCAATACCAATAAATAACTCGAAAAAAATTGAATTGTTTCTTTTAATAAAAAGCCTATGATCTATGAATCACTGATTTTCAGATTAGTATCGTATACAGAATAACCCTATGGTATTGTTACTTCCTTCAATTCATTTTAATTGAATTTCTTATATATCGAGATAAATCTTTGCGATCTTAAATTACTTTAAATATATATTATTAAAGATTTAAAAATTAATATTATTAAAGTATTTTAAAAGACGAAAAGATATAGCTGCTAGATAGATTTTATTATTTATAATATGCTTTTGATACAATAAAACCACTTGAGAAAATCATGCAGGTACAAAAATAATTTATCAAATCGATTGAGATTTAGATTATCAATATTGTTCTCTAAATAAAGTTAAAACACGAGATCTTTGGACTTGGATTTGATGTAGTCTTGAACTTAATTTGGTCTTGGACTTGATTTAGGCGCCTATGTGTGGGGCTTTATTTGTGTTTGGATCGTTATGTGATTACCAATTTGGATTTAGATTTGTGTTTAGGATATTCATTAAAATGATCTAAAAACTGAGCAATTGTCGCTTGAACCGTTGTATGATCCTAAGTTGGATTTAGTTGTGCCTCGATTTAGATGTGAGGAATTTGGATAGAAGTGCGGAACAATGCAATCTCTAAGGCTAGATAGAAGACTTAAGAATGCTTTGGACTTGATAACGACTTAGATATAGTCCGGTAGTAGAAGCACTTAGCGTATACCCGTGTGGTTATACGGACTTAATCTTTAGTTTTTTTAGACTTGAATTAGTAGGACTTATACTTTATTTGTATGTGTCTATGAAGAGGGTATATGATTTGATCTCGTCAAATGGGCGGGTCAGTTAACTTAGCAGAACTTGTCACACGATATTCGAGGGTGCTATCAGTGGATATGCTTCTTATAAAGAGATGCCTTAGCAGAACACTCCGTGTTTAAAAGAACTTGGTAGGCGAGGGGCTATGCGACATATCCACGCCTATGATTTACTCTGAGGGGCCACTTTGTGGGCCCAATCCTGTAATTTATTTGATTTATGAGATACGGAATTATTAGATTATCATCAATTTTTGGAGTGCTTGATCACAGAAATTCTTTCGCGTTTGTGCATTAATTAACCTTGTCCCTAATTCTAGGCACTTATTTTTAGAATTACAAGTTGAAGATTTTTGTGTTCAGCATAGGTTACGCAATGTAGGCATGTTTGGAGTTATGGTTGAGATTTGGATGTTTTTATACTCGATAGCGACAATCTTTAGAGGTTTCATGAAAAATCGTTAGAAATTTTTTGTTTTATGCTAAATTCTCTAAGGAGATTTTTTGTCGTATTTTTATTGTGTTTCAGGGATGAATTTTCGGTTATAATAGGGGTATTTATAGGCTTTCGGGCTCTCTTCTGATTGGTTGATCCATGATCACACAATTTTGATCTTAGCAGTTGAATTTAAAATGACATCGGCAGATTGATTTTATAGAAATTACTTTGTCCACTACTCAAGCATATGGGGCGCCAATTATGAAGAATCAAGAAGGTTCGGATTAACCTTGCTTTAGGCTGAAATGCGTTTCTATATTAGCCCGACTCTTTTGGAGTGTTAAGTTACAAGCCCGATTCTTTCTAGAATATTTATTTTAAGCACACGAAGCTTCGAACTCCACGTTTTCGGGCCAAATAGCAGATTTTATTGTCATAAATTTGGGGATTTTCGAGCCCTAGCTTCGATTGACATTTAATTCGAGGCTATTTTCTGGAAAACCTCGTTTGAGTTAAAATTTAGGGTTAATTAATGATAAAAACCCTAAGTTCGACTTTAATTTAATTTCGAGGGGACTTAATTCGAGGAGCCACTATCATTCGCTTGCGTGTTCGATTTTTATTCTTGTTCGAGGTTGAAACTTAATTGTCACGTGTGGCTCGTGTGATCAATTTTCTTTTGTCGATTTCTGATTAAAATAAATCAATTAAATTAAGCTATTTATTTAATTTTTGGTATGCACAACTTGAGAATCCAAATATATAAATTTTAAATTTTTTAAAGAGAAGGAATAAGCTAGTAATTGATAGTCGAGTTGATTTCAAAAATTTAAGCGATAATTAAAAGAAAATGGATTTGAGGAAGCCATGATCAACCGATATAAAAGGGATATATGTCTACCGTTATAAAGCATGTCAAATATTTATTTTTTAGTTTTTATTTATTAAATTTATCTCATCTTAACATTTTATATTTCTTTGACATGTGTTTTCATGTCATAATTTGGAACATGAATTGGGAGTAAGAATGTAACAAACATTTAATCAAGTATAATATTCAACAAATATATATCTATCAATTATGTTAGGCTAATTAGTCATTTGCCTCACCCGACTATCGTTTAATTTTTAACTTGTCACTGAATTTTGCCATTTTTCAACCACATATCACAGCTTTGTAACTTTTCGACTCACGCCCGCATCTTATTGCTCTTTTGTGGGATACCCCTTCAAACACATTTTTTAATTAAAATATATAAATTTTCATATAACAAAAAGGCAAAAAAGAAATTACACAATTACTAAATTTGTGAGGCATATTTTAAAACAACTTAACATGTGGAAATCCTTTATAATAATTAAAATATTATCCAATTTTTTAATTGTCATACTCCCCCCGATATCTACATCCTTTCCTTCCTCCCACTTCCCGTAGGATGGGCATGCATTAAATGTGAAAGCTTAGCATTTGCCTAAAATTACAAATCTCGCTCTTGGAAAGCGTAACTGCAGTCGAATTTGAAAATTCCCGACGCTAAGATTAGCGTCGGGTTTGTGTCGGGTTAGCGTCGGGCGTAATCAAGCCCGCATATGTATGTGGGCCATAAAATTGGCGTCGGGTATGACATCGGTCTAGAGACGGGTGTAAATTAAACTTTTGGAGGCCCGAAATATTTATAAAATAAAAATCATTGGCGTCGGGTTAGAGTCGGGTTTTTATTTTAGCTATGATTCTCTTATAAAGTAATAATAAAATAAATAAAAAATGTAGGAGTTGCGTCGGTTGTGGCGTCGGGGAGTTTAAATTATGTAACAGCTTAAAATTAAATGCAAAATTAATTATAATATTTAATGCGCTTTCGGCCAGTAACCCGGCCATTATTTATGTTATATATTGAGCCACGATCGAACGATTCTTCCCCCATTTTTTCTTTCGCCAACTCACGACCGCCGCCCCTTTCCTTTCTCTACATTAGTTAGCGGCCGCCTCATCTCGCCGCCTACATAAAGCGATTTCCGGCGCTATTTCAAAGGTTGGTTTTTTTTTTAAATTTTTATATTGAATTGAGGTTTTAAATTGATATGTGATTGAATGTGTTTAAATTATTGTTAGTTAGTTTAATTTTTATTTCGAATGGATTGTTTAATTAGTTATTTCGAATTATTGTAAATTAATTTCATTTTTTTTTAATTCACGGTGTGTATTATTATTGTTAAAATAGTATTTATAATGTGATATTGTTTGAATGTATTGAAGTTGAATTGAGGTTGAATTGTTAATTAGTTTGATATGTGATTGAATGTGTTTAAATTATTGTTAGTTAGTTTAATTGTTAGTTATGCGTTGTTGTGTTATTGAGTAGTTTGGATTAGTTTGTGATTGTTATTTTTAATTTAATTGAATTGTTACGATTAATTGTGATTAGTTTTTATTAGTTGTGATTATTTGATATAGATTAGTTGAATTTAATTATTGAATGAATTGTGATTGTTGTATTGTTAGTAGTTTGAATTGTTGTGTTGTTAATTAGTTTGGATTAGTTCAACAATTGAATTGTTGTGATTAATTGTGATTAGTTTTCTCATAGCCATTGACATAGATAAAATTGAATATGATTAATTTGGATTATAATTATTGTGATTAGTTTAGATTAGTTGTTGTGTTATGCGTTCTTGTTAATTGAATTAGTTGTGATTATTGTGATTGTTAATTAGTTTGAATTAGTTTTTGGAAATTAGTTTGAATGCTTGATTAAAGTAGTTGTGATTTTTTAGTTTGATATGAAATATGATTGTTAGTTTAGAAGGATTAGTTGTGATTGTTGTTAGTTTAGTTGTTAGTTTCGATTAGTTGTGAGTGTTAGTTTGGATTAGATTAGATTGTTAGTTAATTGTACGAATTATTAAATTAGTTTCATGTTTGTTTTGATAGATGCGGAGATGACTCGTGGTGGTAGATCCGAGGATAGGGATGATAAAGGTAAAGATGAGGCGTGAAGACGCCCCCAGTCTAAGAGGAGGAAACACAGTGGTATTCGGTCCTTGACAGCGTCGATGACTCGATGCAGTATATAAACGAGTAGACTCCGTACACCGTCTGCGAGATGAAGCGGGTTAGTATTAGATTGACATCGGCCATTTCGCGGAGGCGGGCTGCGTATGCCTAATTGAATTCGCTGTGCCGCCGTCTGACCCGATTCGTTGTCGTGGTGAGGGAAAGGATGATGATGAGGAGGATGATGTTGCTTGTGGCCGATGTTGACGATGATGAGACCCGATCTTTGAAATTGCCGGTGATGAGGCGACATTTCGTATGCGGGGACGCTTCCCGCCCGTTGGGCAGCAGCGAGAGAAGGACAAGATTATTACGCTCCATGCGTCAGCAGCGATAGTCGGTTAATATATTTTTAGTTGATTGTAGAGGTAGGTATGTTTTATTCATGTTATCTTGTTTTGTTTTATTGTCGATTGTGTGGAAAGAGTCTTTTTAGATTTGGGCGATGAATACATTGTCTTGATATTGATTACGGCGAACTACAAGGCATGCAAGAAGGTAGTATTGTAAAAAATATGGGAGTCGTGCTTGGTAAGTGATACATTATTCAATTTGTTTACATTGAAATGAATTTGTCAGTGTGTTAATTAAATTTGTACTAATCTTTTCTAAATTTTTTTTATCAAGGGAGGTACAAGTTTGAGAATGGCGGAGGCTGTAAATTTGACGGTATTCAATCTTGAGAACAAGAAGAAGTGGAGAAACCTGATGACGAGGTGAAGGCTGCGATCAGCTTTTGGTGAGCCGCCGGTTGTTGGAGAGTCACAGGCCGAGATAGTGCGGCTCCTGCAGTGGAGGAAGGCACAAATCATTGGACGACTCCCCGAGGCGAGGAAAGGGGAATAGCCCGAGCGGAATAGTCGAGGAATCGCCGGATCGGGAGGTCGGCCGGAGGGGTCGGATGTCCTCCCGTGGCGTAGGGAGTAAGGGGATGCGCTCCGGATGCACGAGGGAGGTAATTCACTTTTTATTGAATGTTTGTTAATTCAATTTTTGTAGAACATAAATGATGTTTTTATTTTATTTTTGTTTAGGAGGAAGAGAAGGCAGGAAAGATCGCGCCCGCCGTTAGAGTTTCTTTTATGAAACAAACTTTCAGTGAGACAAGGAGACCGAGGAAGAAACCCAGAGGCGATCGAAGAGGCCAAAAGCGGTGAGAGCCAAGTTGGTTTTATTTTACCGTTTTTAAAATTTAAGTTTGTTTAGGATTTATTTATTGCCAATGTCGCTTGTAATATTGCGGGAAGCGTACAAAGCTATGCTTTCATTTCAGTAGCTGGGCCTGATTTTGATTTATGGGATCCGGCGAAGTTCAACTTGGCTGCGTGGGAGAGTCTCCCTCGGTGAAGGCGGGCTTGGCGAAGGGGAGAGTTCTTGGGATCGGCAGCTACATTCGGTGCGGCATTGGGTACTTTCATTTGTCTTGTTTATGTGTGACGCCGCCGCCCTTGCCCTTGTCACAGTCGGGGAAGCGCCCACATGTGTGTGCTTGTGACCCGGCGTGGGTTGAATCAGATGGGTGCATGGTCTGAATGCGTTGGTGCGGATGTCCCGACAATGCAGGTATGCTTTCTACCTCCGATTCTGGGTTGAGCTTCCCATTTGAAGCCAGTGAGTGAATCGTCTGCTTGAGGCGTCTCTGTGGGTTATTAGCCCAGGATGGAGGATGTGGTATCCGGCGCCTGGATTTTTGTTGCAAACTCGGCTTTGCCCAGAGGAGGCTCACGTTGTTGCTAGGCTTTCATCCCGGGCCCGGAAGGACCACGGGACCCTCCTGGGAGATGACTGACTCTTGGCAAGGCTGGTTGTCTTATTGTTACATTGATACATAATTTATTTTATTGATACTTTGGTACATTGATATAGTTGTATTCTTTGGCTTTCGTTTTTAAAGATAGTTGATAATTTTATTGATAGTTGCTACTTTTGGTACATTTGTTGATAGTTTATATTTTATTGAGAGTACGTTGATATTTTGATTGTTTTATTATTTGAAGATGTTTAAGTTGATTACATAAAATATATTGTGTTTATATAGCGTGTTTGATTAAGTATATGGTCATGTTGTAGTGTGTTGGTTAAATGTTTGCATTTGCAGATGGTGTTGGGTGTTCAAAAAAGCTGGTTTTTTACTGCGGTGAGCCAGAACGATAGTGTGTCGGGGATAGGCGTCGGTCAGACAGCATGCAGTGGCAATGCGGGGAGAAAAGTCAACCAATGGTAGGGATTCATATATTGCGGATGTTGGCGTCGGGATGGCATCGAGGTTGCCATATTTTACGTGTTGGAGTCGGTCCTTGTCGCGGGTTAGCGTCGGAATTTCCTAAAAATGTGATCCGTCTTGAAATTTAAGTTTTTGAGAACTTTATTACATACAGCCACATATATTATTATGTTTGAATAATTTTATGTAACGATTGATATAGTATAGATTTACTTTGTCTTACTAATCAAAGAACATTACGTTAACTAATGTTGAAGAGATATGTAATGGACTTTGTGTTATGAACATTGTGTATTGTATGTCTTTGGAGCTTAAATCATCTTTTCATCTTGGTTTTTGTGTTTGTGGACGTCTCTTGACGTACTATCGAGATATTATCGTGTTCAGCGTATATCATAAATGCTTGATTTAATTTCCACTCTAACATGATAGAACACAAATAGCGACTAATGTGTATTGTATTTAATCATTAAGACTTAAATCATCTTTATCTTGTCAATGTATGCAATTATAATGTAAAAATACGATACGATTGACAAAATATATGTAGATATTAGCGTCGGTATGGCGTCGGGCCGGCAGCTAATGTGATATGTTATTTATAATGTGACACGTCTTTGTTACATTCTCATATGACATAAATGCGGGGTTTGTTTTGTAAAACTGCATCTTTTTTTTAACTGCAGGTCACTGTTAGCGTCGGGATAGTGACGGGTTGGCGTCGGGTGTTGCAGAAATTTTCTGGATTTAGAGTCGAGTTGGCGTCGGGCATGGCGTCGGTTTTCAAAATTTCATATTCCCACTCCCGTTTTTTACGAGGGAAATTCAAATTATATGAAAAGTTGGCGTCGGGTTACGTGGGGTTAGCGTCGAGCGGTCTGAGGTGGAGCAGGTTCAGCTTTGAAATATCACGTATCGATTCATTTTCATTCTCTTTTTCTAGGTATTATTTACGTCTTTCTCTCTGTTTAATTCATTCAGTATTTATAAATATTTAACTGTGTTTGTATAATTTCTAACTTTGTTTTAATTTTAATTTGTAGGTGAGCTTGAATAGATGTAATTTTGTTCCATAGTATTTGTATTATTACTAACTTTGTTTAATTTAATTTTGGCGGTGAGCTTAAATGCTTGTTCTTGATTTAAATTAAGTTGCGTTATATCATTTTTTATATTTTGTTTGTGTTATTTGTTTTCTTTGTATTATTGAAATTAGTTTCTTTGTGTTTTTGTGTTTGTTTGTGTTTTGTGTTTTTTGTGTTTGTTTGAGTTTGTGTTATTGTGTTTGTTTGTGTTATTTGTGTAACAAAGTTTGTGTTATTGTGTTTCTTTGTGTTTTTTGGTCATTTCCTTAATATTTTTTGAATATTTTGTTGTAGATTGAGATTGTATGAGCCCAGGAATATTAAAGATTGTATAGGATTATATGAATGGCGTCCCCGGATCTTTGCGGCCATTTTCTTGATATCTGGATAGTTTTCTTCAGGCTGTAGAGCTAGCGTTGGGTTAGCGTCGGTCTTCAAGTAAATAAATCGACAACTAGCGTCGGGATGGAGTCGGGATGATAAAATTTGTTACTAACCTCGGGTTAGCGTCGGTATGGAAGCAAAGTCAGGTAAATCAAAAAAAATTAAATAAAACTTTAAGGTCGAGTTTGGCAAATAAGTAAAAATTAAATAAAAAGTAAAATTAAATAAAAAAATTAGCCTCAAGACTAGCGTAAAGGGATAAATTAAATCAAAAATAAATTAATTAAATGTTGGAGTCGGGTTGGGCGTCGGTGTGGAGTCGGTAAGCCCGTACTCAAATCGAGCTTATTAGTGTCGAGATTTTGGAGATCGAGTAAAATTGCGTCGAAAATATTATAGAGTCGGAGGTACCGAAGTTTATAACCGGCCTTCGTAATGTTAGCGTCGAGGGTTGGCGTCGGATTACTCCAGCGATGTAGAAATGCGATTTTGATGAAGAATATCTCGCTGGTAGAGATACGCACGAAGAAAGAAATTCCAAAATTAGGTTTCTAAATCTCCGAAATCCGATATGCAGAAAAATGAAATGCAGCAATTAACTTCGTGCAAGTTCGTTAAGCTTCAAGCTAATATTAGCAAAACCAGAGGCAAAGGGCATGCAAATCCCAAAACCAAATGGGGCAGAGTAAGATTATTGGATTTGGCCGGGGAAGGGACAGTCATGGGGATTTGGCGGAGGGGTGGACATGTATTTTAGTCATGTAAAATATTTAAAATGTGCTTTTATATTTTAATGTAGTATTAGGGACAAAATAATTAAGTAGTGTAGGGGAATGTAGTCGTTTTTTTATGTGTTTTAGGGATAAACAGCTGATCGTTCGAACATGTATTTTGAAAAATTAAGGTCTGAGGAATTGGAGGTGTCTAGACAAGATAAATAGTTCAAGGTGTCAGACAGAGATAAATAATAGTTCGAGGATAAAGTATGAAAATTACTTGTGATAAATCTCTGAGAGTGCCGATTGAGCCTATTTTAATTAAAATAATAAAGATAAATAGTACAAGGGCAGGCCTTAAAATATAAAGGATTCAAGGAGCAAGATTAGAAAGGATAAAATAAAATTTAGGAGGCAAGGTAAAAGATTAAACAATTGTTTGGGAGCAAGCGACTAATTAGTCGTATCTTTCGAAGCTAACCAAATTGACTATGGTTAAGAATCTGCTACTAGCTAGGTTCCAATAATAATCAATTATCAATAATAGAAGTAGTTCATATATATCCAAATCCAGAATGTGGAATGAGACTTTGTAATAATTATACCTAATACTGAAGTGATCGAATTGATTTTACTCCATAACTATTTAGAATTGGGCTCCTCTTCAGGTTCACATGCGACTCTCCAATTCTCATGTTGAGTATTTTTAGTACGAGTATTGTTTTTTATTTCCACAATTTAAGCTTAACTAATAATGTTCGATAAAAATATGATGCATTTGATAAATGAATTTTAGATTGATCTCATTAGACTGAATTAAGATAGAAAATAGTTATGAGTCGACAAGTAAATTAAATTAGAATATCCACATAGAATTAATTTGAGATAAGAAAAAGTTATCGGTCAACACGTTAATTTAATCTCCAAGGAGGCGAAAGTAAGTAAAATTTGCCGTCAAAAGATTGAGCAAATTAAATTACGCATAATGCACACACTTTGAGAGTTTTCATTGGTTATTTTCCACAATCTAAATAAATAATTTGACTAAACTTGGACGTAACTTATGTTGAATTTAAGTGGCTATTTTGACAAATGAATTTGCTTAGTCGGATGATGTGGTCCATGTTTCCCTTGTTCCGACATGTGCCCACGTTCGGGTGCAAGCATGCGGCAAAAATAGGTAGGTTAAAAACATCTCTAGAGATTATTTGATGTCTTTTCCTACTTCCTAATGTTAAGATACATAACCCTAGAAGTTAATTTCGTCAAGAATATAAATTGATATAAATTAAAATTAAGGGTTATTATCTTATTAGACATAATTAAGAATGGTATTTCCATACAAAGATTATTAATAACGTCTTGATCAATTGTGCAATAGTTGAAAATTTCTAATCTACTTAGATTAAAAGTAATAGATTTATTGGAATACATTGTTATATCGAATGTTATAATAGTTGGTATAACATTTGATAACAGAACAAAACTGAAGAGAAAATAAAAACACAAAATGTGCTTGCCCAGTTTAGTGCAATATGCATTTACGATTGGGTGGTAATGTGCCCTTGGAATGAAGGAACTTTTAATAATATGGTGGAGATATTACAACACAATTGTACAATAACTTAATTGAATGCTTCTCATCTCAATACCTTATTAGACTCTACCGAACTAGTTCAACTTAGGCTCCCACTAAATTTGAAATACTCTTACTTTCACTCAACTCAAAATCCACTTGGTTGATATACTATTACAAAATTTATACACAAATTCCAGAACTGTTTTTCAAGATGTTAACTACATGAAACATATAAATACAATGAAGAAGAATAATTGTGTTAAACACAAGACACTCAACTCTTTTTTCTCTCAGTTTTTGGTTGAATGAAATACCTCTCTACTATGCCTCATCGAATTTGAATAAATATGTGTAGGTTTCTTCAAAGCAATCATTCACATATGTAAACTTAATCTCTTGATTCTTTTCTATGATAAATACTCACAATATTTTCCTTTTTTCATACGATCTCATAATCAATCAAATCACAATCTTCATGATTGGGCAACAATACAAACAAGGTCATTACAGTGTCAAATATTTTCAAATTTGATCAAATAGACTTTAAAAGACTTCATTAGCCGTTTATATAATGAAGAACTATTGTACCAAATGGGTTTTGAACATCTCGCCTCTAACATTTACCGCTTACGCTTTTGGCTATCGAAGGAAATTTGGTTTTGCAGCCTAATGTAAATTGAATAATAATAATAAATAAGAAGTAATTACAAATCTGTATTCCTTGTACTATGACAATACTCAATTGAATTAATATCCCTTGGCCCGAAGCTAAAATTTACTTTTCTGTATCCTGAACCTAGACAAATTAAACATTTAATTTGCTTTTTCCAGTCAGTCTTTTGTTAAATATTAAAAATTTTATTTGAGTAAAAGGCAACTGGTGAATCTTATGAATTTAACCTTATACTAAATCTTTAGTAGCCAGATTTCAGTCTGACCCCCGCATTTAAAGTTTGACCTAAAAGAACCTTGCGCCATTAAAATTATCATAATTTATCAATTAATGGGAATCATCAAACTTAATATTGGGTACCATTATTATTCTCTCTCTCTTGCATTGAATCATGAGGCGCAATTAGCCGTTGGAGCACCAAGACCATCCCAGAATTGAATAAACTCCTCATAATCTCTAAGAATAAGAATAAAAATTTTCCTTGCACTCTAAAAAAATAACAAACTTTACTATTCTAACTTGCTACTACTCAACCAATTTATTCATAGTGTCATTACTACTAATAAAAAAAATATTTATTAATGTAATTTGAATGAACCTGATGAACATTATATAAATGAACTATGGAATTGTTTTTGTCTAAAAAAGCTTCAATAATTACCAAGATAATTAGTTGGCCTCCCAAGCAGCAAAGGATTTTAGAACTTTTATTTTATCCTCCAAATATATTTTAAATATATAATACTTTCTGCACAATTCACCCCTTCATGTGCTTGACTCACAACCCAGAGTATAAATGATCATTAAACTTAACTTTAGTAATGAATAAACCCCTTCTAAATTTATGGATTAATCTCAATGCATGTAATTCATTGAACAGTGTCTATCTAGATATTTTTTGATAATTAGTGCACAAGTAGATGTATAATTCAAAGTACTTACCTCTGCTCATTAATTAGGTGGTCTAAAACTTAAATGTACAAGGATAAGTATGCGTTAAACTAGAATAGATGTTGGCCTTTGTATACCTCCCATAATGCTCACTGAAACCTAATAATTTAAAAGTGTCTTTTACTGAAATAAACTTTAATCTTTTGCCTAAAGAACTGACTTTAAAGGAATATATAAAGCTGACCATTTTGTTTGAGTTTCCGACATAAGTAGCACTTGAAAAAATCCACTTAGACCGGGGCACACTCTGTCTATATGATTCAAACAACATTATAATAATCAAACTAAGTACACTTAGGTACAATCAATAAATAAAAGTACCTAAACATTGGATTTAAACAGGTGCATAAGGTCAATTCTTAAACACTAAAGAAAAAGAAAGAACCTAGAATAGAAAAGGGCTAATTCTTTCTCAATAATGTGAAAAGGAGTCTCAATAATTTAGACTAATAATAAGTGAAGCAGATAATTTTAATTTGGTCCAACCATAGACAGTTGTGATTCTTTAATCAACTGCTAAACCTGTTCTTTTGGTTTCTATCACAATTAATAAACAATGCAAATTCTGGTAAAATTTCATCCTCTCACAAGTAGTCTTCTTATCAGCCATGCCATTTGATATGTCATATTTGATATGGAAAGGATTGTACATAGAAGTTCATGAGTCAATTTCATTTAGTAATTGCCAGGTAGATGATGACACACCAATAAACAGTTTCACATATGCCACATTTTAAATGTAAAAACTAATATTTAATTTGAAATAAACAATTACAATAATTTAAGCAACGAACTAAGACCTGTATCTCACACCATAATTGCTCTATAATTTTAAAAAGAATTAGGGCAATTTTATTGGTTATGATCCCAAACAATTCAGTCCTTGAATCATAAAACCCGAAATTAATTAAATATTTTTTTGAATATTAGTTCCAATTCGATTATTGAATATTCGAATGTTTTCAACATTTGAATCAACTTGAAACTTTACTTGGTCATTTAGTCTAAATACGTAATATTTGATTTAGAACTAACACGAAACTTCTTTAACTTAAAAATAACAATGATTTCTATCAGATTTCTAAGATTGCTTCACTTTATTTCTCACTATAAATTGTCTTGAAATGGTTTTTTGAAATTGAAACGGTATAGTAAATGATGAAATATTCCAAACGCCTGGCCCGAATGGGAGGATTAACATTATGTTTCATAATCGGCTGTGGCCAACTTTCATTTTTATAATTAAAAGAATATATTTGCACTTCTAAGCTCATGACCCACAGCCAAGATCCTCAAGAGACCTGTCAGGCACACTTGCTATATTAATGCCTTTAAAGAGATTACATTGTTCTTCATCATCGGTAACTTGTTCCAATTTATATTTTGCAAGTCGTCAATTTCATCTAGTTTAATGATATTAATGCTGCCGAGGAGTGTAATTTAAGCCATTGAAACAAAAGATGCCATTTTATTTAACGCTAAGGCTGCCAAGTTGCCCGATAAAGCCTAACGCCAACCACAAAGCGACAAACAACCCAGTTGAAAAACTGATCCATGAATCTAAAAAGACCTTCTCCAGAAGAACTTTGATATTCCCCTTAATGGTTTATCCTCTGGATGATCCCTTTAATCATTATAATCCGTGATAAGTCACTACAGCAATGAGTGCCGCAGAAATACGTATAATGAACAAAAAAAATACGCCTCAGTTACGCCAAATCAAGATCAAACGCGTGATTATAAGTCTCAGGAGCTCAACTTAAGAAAAATGATTTATCTCAGAAATAGTTTAAACAATCGTTGTTTATTGAATCTAAATATCCTCTCTCTATGGATTTTAAGAATGTCTGCATAAGATTAAGGAATTTTTCTCTTAGAAAGTTTGATCAATTCGCCTCTCTCGTGATAAGTGAGTAAAAGTTTAGCCAAATGCTAATTTAAAGACGGTTATTTGTCAAGCTCAAACAACAACACTAACAAGTCCACATTTCCCAGCAACTAAATTCCCCAATTCTACCCCAAACATTCCTCGGAATGTCCAAACACAGCAACAACCTCCACCCGCTAGTGGGAAATGAACCCTAACTGCCTATATGTTACAATCAGAACCGACTAAAATATATTGGCAGAGACCAAAATAAAGAAGCCTTTGTAGCGAAGATATCTGATCAACCTGTGAATGATACCCAGCCATGTACGTTATGATCGGGCTATGTTTGAAAACACATATCAAGAAGTTGTCAGAGATTCACTGAATCGGGGAACGTGGAACTCCAAGCTCACTCTGCATTATTATTGAAAGACGAATTTATACTCCCTCATAGGCATGAACTGGGTCTCCAGTTTTAAATAACATGTGGGTTTAACCATTAAATGACTAACAAAATGTATATCAAGTTAAAAAACCTGTATGGAATGTTTAAGTTAAATGTCTAATTTAATAAAGTTTCTTCTCTTCCGCTATACGTTGTCCGATTTAATGTTTCAGACTTGTCAAAGGCTATAAAACAACTGATGCAAGAAGATGTAGCCTCAGTTCATTCTATAATTTAAAAATGACTTTTGTAGTAAAAGCAAAATAACTAAGACAATTATAAGCCCCGCTAAATTCAACTTTAGATTTTGATCTATTCCGAGACATTTGGTGAAGCTGATGAAACATTAACTAGAAAACGGTAAAACGTTTTATTTTACACTTACCATGATTGTCTGACAATTAGTATTTGATTAAAATGAAAAGTGTGAAAATATTAATGTCAAGTTATTTCAGATTTAAATCGGGAGAATCACCCCTGAACAAGGCAAATTAAATGCTCAGAGTTTTTAATAGAGGAATGAGTATTTAGTCCAACATGCTTATTTGAATTCTATAATCCCTATGGCATTACATATGAAAAAACTACCATTCCACCTAGAATGAACGGTAAACTCGAAGAAAAAAATAGAACATTTGCTGAATTACCGCTACTTTGTTGAATTGCGTCGTATCAAAGTGAAACTTTATTAACCGTATACATATTTGAACAATTAAAACTAGAGCAAAGTTTTAGCAGATCTTTGAAAATAGACAACCTAATCGTGTCTTATTTTAGAACTCTCAGTCGTTTTAGCTTATGTTCGTATTCCCCGATCCTAAAAGAATTAAGCTATTCATAATTAGTGCTTTGGCCGAAGTTATGATTAAAGAAAGTTATACATCTTTGATTGACGTAATTATGTAATCTAATGATGCCGACTTTTGAACATGTATTTTCAAATAAAATATGTAAGAAGACATCTAATGTTATTCCCCAACATGTCATAGAACAATGAATAGAACCAAGAGACAGAGTAGCAAAAGACATGGATCGACTTTACGCATATACGTTAAGAGGATCCCTACAACCTCCAAAGGCTTTGTCTTCTCTAGATGCCGACCTCGCAAAAGAGGCTATTAATGATGAAATGGACTCTCAGTCCAATAGATTTAGAATCACTGGTCAGGTTCAAGAAGGATTCTAAAAAGGAAGAAACCCAATTTAAAGATAAGGCATTGAAAGCAGAAAATATAGATTTCTTTGACACCTGCTACTAAAACAATAATTCATTGTAGAGCCTATACATAAATTTGAATTAAAACTAAAGCATCCTTGTAAGAGAGGATCATAAGGGATCAACCCCAAGGTCTCATCCATAATAAGAACATAATGCCTGAAATTAATAAATTTTCAAGCAAGCCAAAGAATAAGAAATCATGATTTGAAAGTATCTCTCTCAGGCTTGTAGTGTGAATGAAAGTGACAAAATGATATTATAAACTGATGGGTTATTTATTATATTAATTTCATCTGTATTTGGCCTTAATCTTCATGTTGTTAATGTAAACAAGCAAAAGCAGCTTGCATAAGACTTCGAAAGTTCATGTAATCCTTAAAAGGCATTTAGAACCTAAAAGGGAATATCTTTTAGATCAACTCTATATCAAAAGATTCCAAAAAGAAGATATCATTTTGATCAGAAATCACAGACACTATATGATCCATGTAAAATTATTTAAGAACACGGAGACAAACAGAAGACAATCCGACTACGCAGAAGCATAGTCAGTAGCCTCCCATGGCCATGATTGTAATGACTCATGCAAGGTTATTATGCAAGTGCTTACAAGTAGGTTTAGATGTATATTGGCATGCTATCGAAGGGTGATTTAAGGAGAACCATAAAAACTTTGATTTACATTATCAAAAGTTTCAAATTGCATTTTTAAACACTTTGGCTAGTCTAGTTCATACGCATAATTCTGTGGTTTCAAGTTTTCCTAGAAGTCAAAGGAAACAAAACTTGATGAAATATCAACTGTTTAGTCTGAGATGACATACTTAGTCACATAATAAAGGTGTCAGCCTATGAGCCCCAATTAACATTCCTTTGTTAACACACAGAGTTTGATCACTGATAGTAAGCATGCAAGAAAAAATTTAACTGCTATTATATTGTGAAGAGATTTACAACATTGGGCTACTTACAGAGTGGATCATTGATGAAGGACCTCGACTAAAAAGACTTAAATGGTATAGAAAAGCCCATCTAACTTCAAAATAACTGGACCCTTAGAATGACATCTCTTACATGAATTAATTATATGGGCCAAGTTTCAATACATGAGAATTGTTACAGAAACCCAGATCTATACTTCATGGTGGATGAGCACCTATATACCCCAAGGACTCCACCTATGTGAAATGGCTCCCTATGGAATTCCTTGGGGGCAAAATTTCTGTGAGCTCACTATAATCGGGGATAAACATGCATGGCCTTTTAAATTTACGGGCTTTTGAATACACTCTTGAAGATTGCGTGTGGTAAGGAGGATACAGCCAAGACTACGAGCCTTCCAGCAAAGTCCAATCTGTATCTACTATGCAAAGGTTCAAACTGAAAAGACAATTTTAAGAATCATTTATAGTTTGAACATTGCCTCAAGCGTAATATTTTTTTAAATCTATGTGAATTTGAACCCCTCTTAGAATTCTTAAAAATAATGCAAATGATTTCCTAATGATTTCCTAAGATCATTCAAATTCATTTCTACTATAAATTGTCTTGAAATGGTTTTTTGAAACTTGAAGAACATGCAATAAATATCCCCAAACTGCCTGAGGATTAACAATATGAAGAAAACAATATTTCTCATTAAACAACAAGAACTTCCCAAGCAAGTTCAGCGTGAAGTGGAACGATCTCACCAAAAAACGATCTCAAGATATAGGTTGTTTTATCCAAATGCCTGAAAGAGAAATGAATTGCACCTTTCTATCGGCAGTTTGTCCCAATCTCTATATTTTCTTAGAAACAACAAACATTAACATCTTATAATTTAGATCCTAAACCTTCTAATAATACTGTAAATTTCAATTTGAATATCCATCTAACTTCAACATTTTATATAGACATTATTAATTTTATACGAAAACAGATAATATTTAGAATCTGAATTTAAGCCTAACAAAAATTATGAACCTAATAGAATCTAATCCTGGAATATTTATCTAACTAACCTAACATAATTTGGAGTTGTTTGATTTCTATTTTATTTTTATTTGAATTTTTGTTTATTTTACTGAACTTTAATGATTAATTATTATATCCTCCTGATGTTCCTTTCTCCTCTTGTATTTTAATTAGATCTTAAACGTGGTTCCTTTTCCGGTGTTTAATTTGAAGTTTTTGTTGATTTTCCACCTATTGATTCATGCTATTATAAGTGTCTCACCATTGACATTTTTAATGTTAACTCTGAGTATGCTGTCTCCTTAAAGTTTAATAATGTACTGGGATTATCGATCTTTATATTTTAACTGTTATTTTAGAGTACCTATGTCATTATGATAATGAAGTATTTTATGTTTCAAAGATTAAAGTTGTTACCTAAGACATTCATGTAAAAAAATATTATTGCACAGATTCTGGGGTCACTTTTGCCCTGATCAGAACTTTTTCACGATTTTCATCTTTTTAGTGCACTTGAGTTCAATTCTTTCAGCTTCAGGCTATCACAACCCGAGTCTTATAGGCACTGATGAACTTTAAGCCTAGCCCTCAAATAAATGCTCACATATTTGGATTTGTTTCTTGTACATTTGTGTTTGTATTTGAATGTTCACTCAAGCAAAGATTACTTTACATCAAAAAGAAAATTGAAAGCATATTTATTAACGCTTAGGGGATAACAAGATTTAACACTTTGATTATATGATTTGGTTATTCTCAGACTGCTATCGTGACTGTTCTATATTTAATGTCAACTCGTGTCCCATCAAGAATCCACTTTATATGAACTGGGGACTGACCAAATATTGTTAATGCATCAGTGACCCTCGATTCCTTACTGCTATGGTGATGGAATGTCAGTGCCACCTCCCTAATATAGCGCACACGCCTCAAGACAAGCTGCCACACCCAGATACCAAAGCAATTGCTGAAACTCCAACCCTCAACGTCCGTGATACATCACTGTCTCATTACTCATCCCTTCTGATACCACTCACAGCCTTCCACCACCCGCCTAATTGTTTTAGCTTAAAGCGAGAAATCAAAACCTTTGACCTAATGAGAATGGTACATTTAGAAGAAAAAAGAAGGATATCTATTGGGGCTTTATGGATTCCCTTTAATTTGATCAACCACGTCTTTGTCTTAAAATGATAGGATCTTATTTGGATGAATTTTAGACTTGACATTCTACATTTTGATTACCTTTTCTTATTATTCCCTATTAAATAACATAGCTAAACAAAATAGCTGAACTGTAGTTTTGGAAAGTGCCGTGATTTGATTAACTTGAACCTAAGTCATGTCGATTTTCCGGGTTATTTCAATGCTTTAATAAATATAAAGTGCATTTTGCAAGAAATGTTCAAAGTGACTTCGTTGATATATAAGAGAACCATTGGACAATACTACATAACATCGCCAAATGCCATGGAGATTGTTTTAGACATTTAATCTACAAGAGAGTTTTTTTCTTCAAATCGTATAACGGTAATTCTAATTTAGTTCAAGTAGTTATCGGATACCAACCATTGCATGTACGGGTATCAGCTCAACCGCTGCCAGAACGAATGACTCCGGAAACAATAAAAAGGATTCCACCAGAAAGACCAACCTACAAGCAATGAAAGATGAACTAAAATGGCGTTAATAAAGAATAAAGGAGCATACTTACTAATGATCGAAGTATGCTGAGATAACAAGAAATCAAGATTGCATCATCAACAAAAATTATAGCCACATCACACCAAAATGCAAAATAGATCTAAATCTGCTCCGCAAATACAACCTTATCGCATTTGGTGCTACAAAACTAAATCAAAACAGACCCAAGCCTGCTTCAAAAACCGCGTAGTAAGCGAAAATGAAACAACCACCATCAAACTACACCAAAATTCACTAAAAAATGCAGTGAAAACCAGCCACAATGAGCCCCTTCTAACATCTCAAACGACATAAAAACATTGCCCAAACAACAAATGATAACCTCGACAAAATGGTAAATGCCTCAAAAACTTCTAATTCAAGAACACTTTGAACACCTATATTTGTCAAACACATCCTGATTCACAAATAAAATTTCAGACCAAACCCAAACCGACCAATCTACATTTGACTACTTTTAATTGTAGAAAATAATTAAGTATCTTTAGATACTTCCTAAAACTAAGTATCTTTTAAATATATAGGCTTATTGCCGATAGGCCTTAAACTATCAAAGTGTAATTTCTATGGCCCTAACTTATTCTTAATTTATTCTTCTTGTATAGGGCAGAGGCCCCTAACCTACTCCTTTTCACTAAAAATACATAGTAAAAATAACTATATTACCCCTAGAACTTAAGCAACAAGAGTCAAACGTTAAATGACTATATATTCCATATTAAATGACTATTTTATCAATCGACATCATACTAGCGATAGACGAAAGTATAGGATCACATTTTAAATATTTTAAGCATAATTAAACAACCCTTTTTACACTTTATTATTTAACCTACTCCCTTACCCTTTACCCCTAGCACCCCTCACCACGCCCCTCCTCCCCACCCCCCCACCCCCACGCCACCCATCCTCAAAACCAAGAAATCATGCACTGATGCACATCCCTCCCCCATCCCCCACCCCTAATATTACCTCCACTCCGCCCCCTAAGAGCCTCGACATTTATTATCACTATCTGCTTACAATCGGCTCATAAAAACAAAACAATCGGGGAGGAAGATTATGTTAACCTGCAATTTTTGGGATTTGAGTCCAATTCTCGAGTTCCAAATTGAGGATTCAGCTTCCTCGACTCCATGCTCCTTTCTTCGCTAACTCAAATGATCTTATTACCACTAAGTTTCATAATTTCACTTTGTTTGAAGTATTAATAATAGTTAATTCCAATCGATTGCTATTAGCTAAATGTAGGTGTGAATGTAAAGCGTATAAGAAGGTCGAGTGTTATTTTAATTATGTAAAATATTTTAAGACGTGCCCTATTCTTTAGTAAAGGTTACGTAAAATAGTTATTTGAATCGGCTTAAATGTGAAAATTAGGTTTAGTAGTGTCCCTAAACAAGCACATTGTCTGTGAGTGCTCTAAACAAGAATAATAGTGTAGGGCTCGCCTGTGATAAGACAATTGGCAAGTTCGTGGATCAAGTTGTGAAAAATTAATATTGGCGCCGGCCAAACCTAATATATATATATACTCAAATGTATAAGTTTTGAGTACAAATGTTAAATAACCCGTTACGCCTAAACGATTAAATAATTATATATATATATATATCGGTCATAATGGATTCTGAGATAGAAGTAAATTAATTTGAATAAATCGATATACCGAGACTAGTATTATATGAGTAGTATTTTGTGTCACGGAAAATTTTATACTTTTTGGAATCGGTTTCTATAGTAATTAAATGAAAAGGGAGATATAACTAACTAAATTTATTCCTCAAGATATTCTTTAAATATCTTCTCATTCTTATCAATATATCATGTCAAAAACAAAAAAAATCCCATCTCCTTCTTCCCTCAAGGTGGCCAAACTTTAAACTTCTTTCCTCCCCCAAAATTTCTTCAATAAACTTTGTGGCTCAAGATATTTAAAAAGTTGATTTCATCTTCCCCTCATCATCTTCTACTCTTTAAGAAAGCGAAACTTAGTGATATTTTCTAAAATTTGTAAGTTTGACTCTTGTTGACTTTTTGAGAAATTGAGTTTTTAAAGTTTGAAATGGCATACATCTCCAAGCTTCAAAATATGTGATTAGTAAAATGATTATAATCGATTTCAGTGGGTCAAATGAAAGTTGACTTTTCTAAGTTTCTAAATCTTGTATTATGATGTTAAGGCTGACCTCAATATAGCTGTTTCTGGGAATGCTGAGCTGTTGATCAGTAGAGTGATATCGCTGAAAGTTAAAGTTATTCCAAGTTGAGTAGTAATCGGGTTTTGGAATTAGCAGTTGATTGAGAATGATTAATTAGTTGGGAATCAATGTTGGATTGATTAGAATTTGATTAAAGTGTTGGGCGGCCGGTAGGGACGACGGGCCGAAAACGGAGAATTGAAATGGTTGAAGTTTTGTTATTAATGTTAAGACACGCTGCACAATTGTCTCCACCTGTAGTTGTTAAGTTTGGCAATTAATGTCATAAAAAGCTGAATTCTTTTGAAGTTTTTACTAGTTCGGGTGTTTTAATGATTTATAATAGTATTCATTCCTCAATTACTTAGACGTTGTGTAATAATCGGATTTAAGTGGAGGAAATTATATTCTTAAGCGATATATCAATAATCTGCAGTTTCTTTATTGACTAGATTCTTATACCGGGTCACGGGTTTACATTTAATCTTTAATCGAGATTTAATAAGGCAAGAGGATGTTAAATAACGTGATAATTTCTTCGATAGGAGTCGAGCCCTGACGACGCATCACCTGTAGATATTCTAAATTGCTTTGACTGAAGCAGTACAAATCTCATCGACGGTGAACCTTTCATATATACGATTATGGCCCATGTGCTTGTTACAAGTGACTATATCGTAATGTATATCAATGCTATTAGATTGTTGTTATCGAGACCGAGCAAGCGTTAGATCGCGGTAATCATTGTGGATTATACCAATGCAGGCCGCCATCAGGTTGCCATGGCTGCAGATCGTTGTTACGTGGTCATGCGTATCTTTTCGCAGTTGATTTTGGGGCGCAATGATACGTGTATACATATGATTGCTAAGTGAATAGCCTCAATCGGCGCCGAACGCGATATGCATATCGCGCTTTTAGCAAATTTCCAAGAATTTGTTCGCTGATATGCATATTGAGCAGTAGCCTCACCGAGATTCGTGATGTATATATATGCCGCGACAGGTATATCAAAGGAAAGTTGGACAAAGCCGGGATGGACGGAAGTTTCGATATTGTACTTTTGTCGACTAACCTTTATTTTTTGTTGCTCATTTGAATGAATATTTGATCGCATGGCTGCCATATGAATAGCTCCTGCTAATGTTATATATGATTTTTATATATACTGCGATTATATGTGTTGGATACCATTATGTTTATAATATTCACTAAGTTCTCACAAATTACCCTATTATCTTTAAATATGTCCGTGCTTCTAGGAGTCGATCGCTGAGAAGGCTATGAGCCGCGCTGACAAAGCTGCTGATTAAGATCAGAAAGGAAAAGCAAGTATTATGTTCTCACGGCCTTTTCTAATATTCTTTCTCATGTTATGTTGTTAATATATTATTGGGTGACTTTCATATTGCTTATTATGAAAATAGTATTACCAAGTTGGATATCACATGTATACTTTGAAGGCCTTATGTTGTATATTGTTATGTTATCTTGGGATGCTGTTGTTGGGATGACCGCGATAGACTAAAGAGTGTTATTATTTACATCGGATGAACTCTTTTATATCTATCGACCCACACTCGTATAGTTTGCCGATGATCTTAACCCCTCAGGCTGTCGTTAAGCAAATGTACTCTCAATTCATTTAAACACATTCAATTCCTAAAATTAAGTATCTTTAAAGTATATATGTACTCAAATGTGTAAGTTTTGAGTACTTTTATATTCTCAAAATACAAAAATTGAGTATACATATACTCTCAATTCATTTAAACAAATTCAGCACTTGAACACCATATGACATTCAATTCCTAAAACTAAGTATCTTTAGAGTATATATGTAATTAAAACGCTAGCTGGAAGATCAGATATTCCTCTCAAAATACAAAAATTGAGTACACATATACTCTCAATTCATTTAAACAAATTCAACACTAACACCATATGTACAGAGTATATGTATACTCAAATATTTATCTTTTGAGTACACAAGTACTATCACAATAGTTAGACTTATTCGCTCTCTACAACTAAGTTTTTTTCGTAATATATGTAAAACTGAGAGTACACATATACCTAATTTAAACACATTCAATCCCTATAAATAAATTTTATCAGAGTATGTATATAACCAAACTTTTATGTATGAAATTTTTATGTACTCAAATTCCGCATTCATAATTGAAAACATAAACTTAATATCTGTAATATTTAAAACTTAATTTTATTTATTTAATATATATATACTCTATATACATTAGAACCCTAAATTTAGGATTCAAATCATTAGAACCCTAAATTTAGAATTCAAATCACAAATACATGTTTCGAGAATTAAAAAATTAACATGGATTTACTAATTTATAGTCGACATTAAGTATAAGTCCCAATTTTGCTACTAATTTTTTTATTTTCGAAAACCTAAAATACTACAATAATATAATAATATTGGCTTAAATGACCAATTATGCCCACCACAAATAGAATACTAATTTTTTGGAGCAACACTATACACACCCAAATAGTATTTTTTTAGCAAAATAATAATTTTTACCTTTATTGAAACTTCCTAATTACTACACTTGCAAATAGGGAGGAAATCATTTCATCCCCAAAATCAGTACTGTTTGGTGTGTGTATAACAGCCCACTACCATTACTCACCTCCTATTTAGCAACATTATGCCCTCCAATACATTTTAATTGTTTTTTTTTTTTTCATTTTTTGGTTCATAATTTCGAACATGAATTAATTTTTATTCGAAAGTGCAATGTCTCTACTCATATCTGCTAGTGAGAAAGTACCTAACTAAACAATTTCTTGATGATCAGAAAAACGTCAAACAAAACCATTCTTTGGAACCAAAACTCTCAATTATGGAGAAACTGCAAAAACCTTCAAACTCTCAAGAAAATCCACGCTTTATTAATCACCAAAGGTTCCATAAACAGCGTTATAATCCTAAGGGAACTCATTTATGCAGCTGCAATATCAACTCCATATACAATTAATTATGCACATAACTTGTTTGATAAAATTCCTGAACCAGACCTTTTCATGTGGAACACAATGCTCAGAGGCTCAGCTCAAAGTTCAACTCCATTGCTTACCATTTCTCTTTTTTCCCGAATGGAAAGACTAGGTGAAGCATCTGATCACTACACGTTCCCCTTCGTTCTGAAGGCCTGCACTAGGCTACGTTGGGTTAACATGGGTTGTGTAATACATGGGAAGATTGTGAAGAGTGGTTTTGAGTGTAACAGGTTTTGTAGGAATACTCTTATTTATTTTCATGGCAATGTCGGGGATATAGAGATAGCGGGAAAGTTGTTTGATGATGTTGCGAAAAGAGATGTTGTTGCCTGGTCTGCAATGACTTCTGGGTATGCTAAGAGAGGGGAATTGAGAGTGGCAAGACAGATTTTCGATGAGATGCCCGAAAAGGATATGGTTTCGTGGAATGTGATGATCACGGGGTATTTGAAGCACGGAGATATGGAGAGCGCGAGGGATTTGTTCAATGTGGTGCCAAAGAGGGATGTTGTGACTTGGAATGCAATGATTTCGGGGTATGTAAGCAGACAGGAGTATGATAAGTCATTAGCGATGTTCGAGGAAATGAAGGAGTGTGGTGAGTATCCTGATGAGGTCACTATGTTGAGCCTTTTGTCTGCTTGTGCTGAATTAGGCAGTTTAGATGTTGGGGAGAAAATGCATTTCTCAATCATGGAGATAGGCAAGGGGGGCTTTAGTGTTTTGCTTGGTAATGCGCTAATTGATATGTATGCCAAATGCGGAAGCATTGCAAAGGCTCTCGGAGTCTTTCACAGCATGAGAGATAAGGACATTTCAACATGGAATACTATAATTGCACGACTAGCTTTACATGGTCACTCGGAGGAGGCCATTTCTCTTTTTGAAAAGATGAGGAGACAGAAATTCTTGCCCAACGATATCACTTTTACTGGTGTGCTACTAGCGTGTAGTCACGCTGGGAAAGTTTATGAAGGACGAAAGTACTTTAAAATGATGAAAGATGATTATGAGATACTGCCTAATGAAAAGCATTACGGGTGTTTGGTAGATGTACTTGGGCGTGCAGGGTTATTGAATGAAGCAATTGTTTTTATTAATGAAATGGAGATTGAACCAAATGCTATAATTTGGAGGACTCTTCTTGCAGCTTGTAAAATTCATGATAATGTTGAAATGGGTCGGTATGTGAATGAACAGCTTCTCAAGTTGAGAAATGACCACAGTGGTGACTATGTTCTTTTGTCGAATCTGTATGCTTCTCAAGGTGAGTGGTATGGAGCTCAAAGCATTAGGGGGCTAATGGATGATACCGGTATAAAGAAAGAGCGTGGTTCTAGCTTGATTGACACAGATACCGAACCCTCTTAACCTTCCTTTCATAAATAAGAATAGAGGCAAAACACAAGATGACTTCTTGTTTTGCGAGAACAGCAGTTTTAAGCTCTTTCCCTCCGACCCTCCCTATGATTAGACCAATGAATTAATGAATGCAGCATTTGCCTCTTTTTTGTGGAAAGTGGCGCATGCAGAATTCCCATTTTGATTACAGATGTACTTGAGAACTTCTATTGATATTATCTTGATGATGTTCAACTTCATGAATGAAGTAAGCAGTTCAAACTGAGAACTACAATTGCCTCTGCTGCAAGATCACTAAATACAACAGTCCGATGGAAAATGCTCCTGTGCTTGCAAGTCTGAGTAAGACCACTTTCGATCCATTCTATGCATTCTCACTGGCTTTCTCACTTGGCCTGCATGACTAATGAATGTTTTTCTTGTGCTATCTATAAGATTAGATTTTGAGGAAGTATGGAGTACATTTAAAATTTAACCCTCCCCTAGCACATTATGTAAGTGCATGTGCTTTGAGCTTGTTTAACTGTAACATTCTTTGGTGTTGCTTGTAACATTAGTATTGAATGACATAAATAGTTCATGATTCATAGTGAAAATTGGGTGTCACATGTGGCATGATGAAATTATTAGAACAAAGTAACTCCGGTAAAGCTTTTACAAGTGCAAACAATATAAGAACAAAGTAAATTAACAAATAAGATTTGATATAATAGTAAGAAGCACACACTTGTTCTTTCGTACAAACTTTAAACTCAAACTACTGTGATTAGATAATTTTATTAACATTCTTCTATAGTTCTGTAAATAGTAATTTCATAGCAAACTTAAAACTCAAACTACTTGACCCTCTCATCAAATCTCAAGCTATAGATACTGCAGAGAATATGACCAATAACAACATCACGAGGTCTGCGATGAAGGATCCAACCAAAGAGCCAGTGCTTCGCTCGCAAAAGGAGTTGTGTTGGTGGCAGATAGCATACCAATTAGCTCGAGTATTACCCTTGTGAGCCAAGTGTACGATGGCAGCAGCTGCAGAAGCTCCAGCAGTCAAGAGTACCAACATTACCTTACAAAGTTAGTTCACATTCATTTTATTAGTAACTACATAGTATATTTTTATATGCATCAGTAATTATTTTAGTATACATGAATACTTACAGTGTCGCATATGAGCAAGATCATCCTAGTAAAGTTTGCACCGGGCTTGACAATGTGGAAGATGGAGATTAACATAGAAATTACAAGATATGCACTAATGATGCCGTTTACAACGACAAAGAACCTGTTCAAGACAAATATAGAAGGATGAAAGTGTTATGAACACATCCATAAAGTGAAATACTTGATCTAGAAATTGTACTACTATGATTAGCAAGTTGTCTCAACAATTTAACACTCACTGGAACGTTGGAAGATCTTTGTATTCAGCTCTGAAGCTTATGAACTGTGTGAAAGATGGTAGCGACTGATGTGTTTTCGCCATTGCAACTGCACTAGCTAAGCTTGCAATTGCAGCAACTATCCTCAGAGCAAAATCCCCTATGGACAGCCCCCTCCCTGGGCCCTTAGCTTCTTCCTCTGGAGGGATAAGGGAATCCTTAGGGGCCTCACCAGCTTCTTTTTCACCCGGCATTTTCTTTTTGAAAATGTAGAACCTTTCTGGTAGTTAGTGTTTCTGTTTGTTCTGCTTGAATAAAATGCAATTGAGCAAAGGTGAATTTATACTAGAACTATTTGGTAGACCATGATAGATTAAAAAAGGTGTCAAAACACCAAACTATGTTTAGGTTTGGTGGAAGAATTTCCACTTGCTTGGCCTCTGACTCAGGATCATGCTTCAACAATAGGTCAACCATATTTCTTTTGTATTATCAGAAATGTCTAACCTTACGTTGTTCAAGTTTAGTTAGCCTTACTATGTTGGGAAATATTAAGGATTTACAAAAATACTCCATTTCAATTTATTTAGGAGGTTTTTTCAACAAAATATTCAACCTATTATGAAGTAATAAATCATGACTCCCAAGTTTTTGTCAAAATAGTCATACTACATATAGTAGATACTACAAACCAACTCCTATCAGTCAAAATTAGAAAGTTAAAAAAAAGTTCTTGAGGTAGTAGTAAGGTTATGCAGTGATTAGCCAAACACAAATTGGGAACTAATTTCAAGACCACTTTAGTATCACAGTCAATAATAGTTATAATGGTTGTGTAAATTAATTTTAGCGCGATCATATGAATCTAGTGCACTATCCAACTCATCAAGAAGATGTGGACTTAGTTTAAGATACAAAAAAAATTAACACAATCATAATACAATCCAACAACAACAAAATGACGAATTTTATTTTTTAAGCAATTAGTATTATATGGGAACAAAAGTCAATAAAAATATCTAATTAAAAACTGATTTATTGACTTAATATGTTTGTCAATGCTAACCGAACTAATTAAATGGCTTCAAGTGCCAGCAGTTTAGTGATAATCCAACTGCATCTTAGGTATATATTACATCTAGTGCTTGAATCCCTAACCTCAGGAACTTATTATCTAACTCCCAATTTTCTGCAAGATCACCAAATTATTTGGCTCAGTACACAAACTTGCTAGGAATTGATTTTAATAATGATTGCATGATATATATTTACTCCGTATAAGATTTATTTATTATCGACTCCTCTGCTCGCCTTAGCAACTTCCTTTGTTGCTAAAGTTGCACCAAGCTCAATAGCACCACCCTTCGTTTCCAAAATAAATTTAATTTCAAGAATGTAATTAAACTCAAAGATTATTTATCTTACTAAAAGTATGATTGGCTAATTGAGTTGATTATAAAAGTGAGATTACGGGTATTTATAGTACGTGTTATTGCATGGGGAGGGTCAATATGTCAAAATGTGGTTTGTACAAAACATACCATTTTGTAGTTTCATAACTAAAAGATCTACGTTTTTTATGATTACTATAAGATATTACTACTTGCACGCAGATGCAACATGTGCAGCTCCGGCATGGCATTCATCTTTGAGTGATCCGACAACTCACATGTCAATATACTGAAAAATCAAAAAAGAAAATTTCAAAAAAGAAGCTAAACTGTCTGCAACTTGAAACTAACAGCCAACAGCAAGCAAATTGAATCTGTGGATATTTCACATATTCTCATGTATCCAATTCAAACTCTAATATAATATAATGATTTAAAATTGAATTCAATTGTCTAATTTTTTTCTATTATTCATCAATTGATAATTGATGTAAGCAATTTTTTTTCTTATTTTAATTAGAATTTTTGGTTTGAGGTATTTTATTAATTTTATATTGAATTATGCATAATTTTGATATATTAAAATTTGCGAATACTTCAACAACAAAGGCATCCATTTATTTTTATTAGAGGAAGCATTAATTAGTATAGTGTGTCTATTATTTAAATAAAAAATTGCCAGATTTTATTGATTTGATTTTTAAATTTATATGGTTATTTATTTTACGACAAGAAAAAATATTTAATAGAGGGGTCCATGACATCAGCACAGTGCCTCCGCTTTTTAAGTAGATGGTCCCGCTTGCATGTTAATTTCTGTTCTAATCATAATGATATATACTACATCCATCCAAATTCTATGCTGGGAGTCCGATTTCTAGTTTTTGCTTTTATTAAATAGAGCTATAAAAATTAATCTCAGAATAGTCATGGCTTAAGTTCTCTATTTATTATATCAGTAAGCGGGCATAACTTATCATTACATAATTTTTGTTGGCACCACGCTATTTCTTTGATTTCATGATTCAATCTCTCTCAACTCGATCACAGACCTACCTCCAAAATAATAGTTGTTGCATCGCCTTTCATCAACACATCCGCTAATGAGTGAAGCGAGAAAACTTTGGGAGCCACATCTTAATTTGTTGATAGCCTACCATCTAGCTTTAAAGATAACCCTAAAGCGTTTTCAAGATCGTTTGCCTTGATTTTCCTAGGAGTCGTCGCATGTATGAATTCAAATGTGTTTGCTTTTGACCCTACATTGTCTTTATTCTGAGCAAAATTTCTTTAACCAAAAATTTTCATTATTAAATATTTTGTGCATCTAATTATAATAGTTTTTGAATTATACTACAATTGCCGCTTAAATTATTTCATTCAAACCTTATAAAATTGAGATGTAACAACATTTTGTTATGATTTTATTTATCATAAAATAAATTACATAAATTACCTCTAATGATATTAGTATTGGCTTTTAAAATCAATGTATCATGAAAAGAAAGTAAAGAGTCAGACACAAGTTACAAGTACGGGTTTTCTTACTAGATTTTAATACTAACATAACATAAACACTCAATCAAAACATAATTTACTTACTCTTAATATTTTTGATTTCGTGAACTATAAACAAATGTTGATCAATGTATAATTACATCCCAGATATATTCTGAAGTCCTTGAAGAAATTAGTGTTTCAATAATAATTGTTAATCTAATCTTTCAATATTGTTGTTTTATCATTTAATATTTTATATTTTGTATCCCAAATAGAATTAAGGAAATACTTAGTGTTAATATATACTAAATTGAAAGTATTATATGGTAATATAAATATAGATAATAAACAGTGTTAATTTTAATCGCTTCATCTTTATTGAAACGAAAAGCACCCTCTTACATAGGTTTTCAAAGTGTAATGCCAATCAATGCGCTTTTGTATTGTTATTATTACATAAATAATATTCATATCAACATAGAATAAACTAATTAGTATGCACTATGATAATTGCTATAAAATCTATAAATAACTTATATCATCTTTTAATTAATTAAAAAGTTGAAAATTTATAAGTCTTTAGTTATAAAACCATATCAAATATTACTAGTTAATAATTGAGTAGTGACGAGTCATATTTATAAATTGAACCAGCATAGAAGTGAAATATGTAATGTTGCTTTTGATAATCAATCAGAGAAAATACCGAAGTCATATTCAGGACCAATCTCGAAATGATGCCCTCGAGGTTGAGTCACATCAACCTCAGAGATCGGAGTCACCAATCAGCCATTGACACGAAAACAGAGAACTCCTATTTGATAAAAATAAAATGGTTCGGGGTAAACCAAAACATCGATATACAAAATTTAACCATCGTGGCATTTCTAGCCAAACCCAAAACATAAGATACAACAACTAAGTCACAAATCTCAACATTCCAAACTAAAAGTAAAATCAAGTACATCAGTGAACGCCGAGATCCTAGCCACCCGTCTCTCACCAAATAAAGTCACCCAACACCTAACCCCAACCGCTCCAAAATGGCACCCACAATCCTCGGAGGCGGGAGTGTTCGAAATTAGTGGAAATGGATCACCCGGATGGTAACGTGACCTACATCCGAATGAAGTGGTTAGTTTAGTGGATAAATACATACATACATATATATATAGATATCTATATATATATATATATATATATATATATATATATATATATATATATATATATATATATATATATATATAACGGTACTCGAAAGGGCGTGTGAGTTGCTGTGCTTATACAAATATAATAAGCGTAAAATGTTGCCATTTTATTTACATCATAATGTGATACTCACTTAAATAAAAGCACACATCGCATGTAAAACTCGACTTATGAACACACATACCATATTTCATCACATAACCAAAAAAAACTCCAAATACATTAATATCACAATCACAAATAAATGATTCAGAAAGCTTAAAACAAATTACATAATAATATATAACAATTCATCCTTTCCCCGGCAAAGCCTACCCTTCTCGAACACCCATCAACAACATATATATATCAATTTATCCTTTTCCAAAGTGTGCTCACCAATACCCAACAACAACATATTATATAACAATTCATCCTTTTCCCGGCAGCTCACCCTTCGAACACCCCACATCATCTCAACATCCACAAATCACACTTACAATGTCAAACACAACAAACACACAAATGTTTTCCAAAAGTAATATCTATATCACACCAATACAACCAAACTGTGACAAAAACCTCTAAAGAGATTCAATGTAGATGGATAATTTTATACTTCCACCACACAATTATACTCAAATATGAATACAAGAATAATTGCAATATAAACAAGGCTCAAAAAATTTCACATAAAACATGGAATATGCTCACACAACACCTCCAATAAACACACCACGACGCATCTAAGACTTAATTACCACACAAGCTCTATTAACTACGCTTCACAAATATACACACCTTGATAAGTTCATAATACGTGCACAAAGGTCACAACTCCAATTCTACTCACAATATTTACACACCAAATTAAGATAACAACGAGCGATAATCCCCACCTCATAGGTACCAACACCAAGCAAATAATCGGTCCTCACTGCCTTGTCCCGAGTCCCAAATGCACACACAAAAACAAAATCACAACTCAGAACTCATTCTCAAACCCCTTTATCTTTAAATACCTGTGCCTTCTTTTTAACTCATTTCCTTTGAGGTTACAATTCTATTTAAAGATTACTAAAGACAGCTTCTAACAATCCCTATTTAGACAAACCTCACTACCCCGACTAAATTGAGCACTCTATATTCATTCCGCTAACCCCAACATTTCAAATACCTCCCAATAATTCCAATTAAACCTTTTCCCAATCAATTCTAACCTCAGACCCTAACCCCCAATCCCAAGTCTGCTTACTACCCAAAACTGCCACGATTAATTCCAACCTATTTGCTCCTAACAACACTTTATAATTCATATTTGTATCCCAAAACAATCACAATAACGATCCACTAACTTATTTACATTAACTAACACATTTACAGAATCAACCATTTACTTCCACTAGATTCCATTCATCATAAATTCTAAGTATCATTGGTCAATTCCTAGTATTAGTAAAATTTAAGCCTGTGACAATAATTCTATTCAATAATTCTATCCAAAACCAATGCTAACCCAAAATTGGAAAAGTCAACCCGCCTAAAAACATCCAAAATTTCACATCAAACACCATATTTCAATCTAAGAATGACTAATCTACAACCCAAGAATCAATTGGAGCAATAAAATTCAAATCTCAAAAAAGTCAAAATAAAGTCAAAGCTCGAGATTTCACAAAATACCTAAAAACACGCACTTTTTTACCTCAAAAACGACGGGACGACGAGGAGAAACTTCTTCAAAATTTTAGCTCCAAAGTCAGGAATCGGGGAGAAAATTGAGAAAGAAGAATTAAAATGGGCAAAAGGCACGCCGCCAGCATTGGCCGGGCTGGTATTAAAGAAAACACTTGCCTGGGCTTTCGGGGCTTGTAATGGTCTCAAGTGGGGTTTCAGGAATGGGTCAGTGCTTCAACCGGTGAAAATCCGGCCTTTTAATTCGCTTTGATACCTTCTCATTTTTAAACTTTAAATCCGACAACTAACTTCCTAAATACAGACACATTTAACATAAAATTTTTAAATGGGTCCTAAATTTGTTTTAAAATAAATTAAAATATCTCATATTTTAGTTTCTTATTAATTAACGAAGTCGACACCGGGTTTTACATTCTTTACTCCACTTAACAAAATTTCACCCTAAATTCTCAACTCAAAAAGTCATGAAAAGTGTAATAATCAAACAACTAAGATCACTAACCTCGCATTTGGGAAAAGTCCTGCACCTAGTTTCTCATGTATCCTCCTCCCACTCACATCTCCCAGCAAACTTTTACTAATTTTACTTCCCCTGCTCCTCGCCAAGACCTTCTCTTCTAATCCAAGATTCTCACGGTCCCTCCCTCATAGCCAAATTTTACAAGTCATCCAACAAACTCCAAGACGCTAAGCGACTCATCCGCACGCATTTCAAGCAAGCGATAATGGAACACATCATGAATCCTCTCCCACCTCTAGGCATGGCTAAACCTGCAAGCTACCTCTACCTTTGTCATCAAGATTTCAACCACCAAACGAACGGGACTCAACTTCCTCTCTTCCTCCCGAACCTCTCATCACACCCTTCCACGGGAGATATCTTCGGGAATACTCAGCCACCTACCTCAACATACAAGCCCGGCGCCGATCAAGGTAATTTCTTTATCTAATTGCCACCTCTGGGGCTTGCTTTTCAGATCACCTTTTACCCTCTCATCGAACTCTCCACCAACTCGCACTCCATAAATCTTTCTCTCCCTTACCTCATTCCAAAGATATCGTAGCCTCCCACACCTCCACCACATACAAAAGCTTCAAACGCAAAGCATTCCAATGCTAGCTTGAAAAACTCGTTATTATGAACTCCATTTTCTGTGAACTCCTCAACCTTAACCACCTTGAGAAACTCAACACACAAGCTCTCAGCACGCCCCCCAACGCCCGACCGCTCTCCTGATAACGTCCGCCGAGGACGTAAACGCAGACTCCACCGAACCTTCGTCCCCAACGCCTCCCCGAATCCTCCCCAAAACCTCGGCGAACTCAAGGCCTCCTATCCGAATACTCGGCACCCCATGCACCACCACTTGGTCTACATCTTGGCCAACTTCTCCGCCCATCAACCGCTTTTAATAGGTAAGTGAAATGAGTGTCTGATAGTTCATTAAATTACCCAAATCCCATCCTTTCTTTCTGAAGCTCAAGCTCAAACACAAAGTCCATGGTGATCTTCTCCCACGTCCACTCAAGTATCGGTAAACGCCAAGCAGTTAGAACTCTGGGCTGGAAGTTTTAAGGCCTAATCTTTAATCATGACAAATCAAACACTTTGCTACAAAATCTGCAATTTCTTTCTTCATCCCCAAACACCACAGCTTCTCCTCTTTAAATTTAGATATATTTTGTACCCCTGGACAGATAATATACAGCATGAGCCCTATCCAGATCTCCCCTTTAGCAGCAACCACTGCCTTAACCAAGAATACCGCCATCACCCAATCAAACCCATTTTACCTCCCCTGCCTCCGCCTCCCCGAATCCAGCCCCCACTTTCATCTGTTAAATCGGGTCTCACCTCATAGGCCAACAAAGATCCATCACCTTCAACCCCAAAGTTCTTAACTGCTTCTAACTCCCCTTGGCCCCTTCCAACTTCGGCTCATGCATCCGCCACTACATTTCCTTTCCTGGATGATATTCAATCGTCGATCGAGTCACTTAGAAACTCCTCGGCCCATCTTCGCCTCAAATCTAACCTCAAAGCATATACCTAAACTCTTTGTGGTCAAGAATATCTGCATTTAACCCCATACAAGTAGTTGTTCCAAATTTTCAAAGCGAAACAACGCCACCCAAGTCAGCGGGTAGGATAATTCTTCTCTCTCATGATTCTTCAATTGTCGAGATGGCTACATTACCTTCCCATTTCACTCAATATTTAACTCCATAAGCATCACTGTATACCATATACCTCTCTGCCCCCTGACGGTAATAACAACATCATGCCAGTCAATCTCCTCTTCAACCTACTGAATGCACACTCGCCTAAACAGGCCCCCTTCCTCCGTCAACTTAGTCATCTGAGCAACACCAATCAAAAAGTCTCATGAACCTTCCAACACCAGCCAAACCCAAGAAACTTCTCACCCACCACACTCAAGGCCTCCCAATTCTCCACCTTTGTGGGTCCACACTCAACACCCCGCCTGATAAATATGACCTGTCCCGCACCTTCTCCAACTAAATTCATACTTTGAAAACTTCTAAGGCATAACCGATTTCATTCAAAGATTTCCAACACTTTCCTCAAATGCCTCATGTTCCAAATTATCCTTGTGAATAAATTTAAGATGTCAAACAAAACACAAACCAAGAACTTATCCAACTCCCAAAAACACGATTCATCAGTCCAGTGAGCTCGTGCATTTGTCAACCGAACGGCATCACCAAGAAACCCCATGAAGTGCCCCATATCTCAGTATCATTTCGACATCATCCTCCTTAATTCTCAAATCGCATGGTCCAAAATCTCAAATCTGATTTTAAAACCTCCTGATCCTCGACTGTCAAAAAGATCGATCCTTGGCAACGGGTATCGCCTAATGTTCAAACCGCTGTAATCAATACAAAGCCTCATCGCTCCATCCTCTTGATCACAATAATCAGAACCCCTAGAGGAATAACCCACAAACCTCCCTTCTCCTGAACTCCTCGCAATCAAGGTGGCTCAACTCCTGCAACTCACGGAGCCATTCCATTTCTAGATACCTGAGCCGGCCCCCTCGGTACCATCACTTCAATCGAAATTAATCTCAGAGGTGTGTTCCCTGCAAATCCTTCCTGAAACATCCGAATTCCCTCTCACAACTGACATTTTCAAGCTAGGCTCCTTCTTCAAGTCCGTTGATGACGTGAAATACCCCATACATCCAAGATTTGAAACCTCCTATCCCTAAGAACTCGTGAACTCGTGCCTACCCGGCTAAGAACACAATCTCCTTACGATGACAATTTATTACATCAGGCCTCAACCTACCCATTCCTTAAAGACTGTCAAAACCACCAACTCAAAGGATAAATAAAGCCTACTTCTATACATGATTATCAACACCTTGGCAATTTCATAAACCCCAATTACCCCAACCGATCTCCCCACTGAGTCATTATAATCTAAAGTACTCCCTGTGATGTCTGAATTCAAAGACAGTTTTTAGACATAAAAGACTAAATCCTTCGGCCCCTCGACTGGCTGCCCTCCAAACCGGCCACCCCGACTACTCCTAAGATTCACTTCTCTAAATCAAGGCCGAAACTGTAAGCAATCATTACGTTAAGGACATACATGAAGCAAAATGCCCCGGCTGCTGACATCGAAACACGCTACCCTCCTCGGTACGGACCCCTCAGGCTCACCTCCCGCCACACCGATAACACCGAATACGCATTATCAGCCGAAATACCCGAGATACCTCAAGTGAAAAACCACTCTCTAGAGGTACGCAAAGCTTAAGAAAGCCCCTGTAACTGGGTCGGGGTCAGATGGTGCAATCAAATGATCACTGGCGGTGCCAGCTGAAGTTCCTCCTCTCAAACCCTCGCCCATATTGCCTCATTTTACCTACCTCGCCTTTTTCGCCTGGATTCTCGCTTATGTCCCTCTACTCAAGAACGTCAGATTCCTCAACTGGGAAAACTGTAAGTGGAACAAGGATGCCTCCCTTAATCAGAATCTCACCGACGCCTGAACCCGCGATCCTCCGCAGCCGGGTACACTGAATCAAACGGCACAAGTCGCTTAAACCTCTCCTCATACCTGAACAACCTGCCCTCTCCCTCACAGATCTCGGAACCCAGCCCTCCCATCGCATACATATGAGTCTCCAAACAAAGTCTCCGCTAAAAAGTTCCCCCGAATCTCGACGGTTGATCGCATCTCACCTCAGTCACCAAATCTTTTGTGGACATGGTTAGTTCCACCAACTCCGAGCTCATCCCTACAACTCCAAAGCACCTCACCAAACTTCACCTTCAACTCATCCCCTAAGCCCATCGGGTTCAAACTTATTCTCTAATGCCTCCAAGCAATTCCATCGCAAACTCAAGCCAAGCAGACTACTAAACCTGCTGGTCCCTTCTTCGTGAAACTGCCTAACAACTGTCCGACTCCGCCTCGAAGTGCCATTGTTGGTCGGGTAATCGGGGCCTCAAGGCCATTCACCGCCTCTCCGAAATCCTACTCCGAATTCTCCGAATTGTGACTCTCCTGTGGACCCGGGGTCGGGTCTACACTCGGCCTCCTCACCACGCCCCTTCCCGAGCTCAGCCCCTAGCACTCCCCACTGGTCTACCCCCGCCTTCCGCATCACCCCCACCCACACCCGCCTCCGCCACTACCTAGAAGCGCCCTACTCCCCTAACGGGTCCAGCTAATTGACTACACCAACTCTCGGCATCCTCGCATTACCTAATTAAAGAAAATAAAAAATAATATAGACTCATAAAAGACTCATGACACAAAATCTCTTACAAACTTATCCCGGCTCACTGGCCTGCATTACCGGATCTGACCTCGCCAAACCACCACGAGTCTTTTCCAACATCAAGCTATTCACCCATTAAACTTCCTCAACAGACACCCATCCTAGAATTACTCCCAGGTCAAGCACGCTAACATTGAGTTCTTATGGTGACTAAAGTACGCATCTCATTTTACAATATCACACACCACAGTCAATACACACATACACATTTCATGGGTCGGGTATTACACTTTGTGAGGGGTGATCGAAAGCAAAAAGAAAACAAATGGATTTGACAAAATATCAGTAAGTTAAATAAGTATTCCTTCATTTGTATTATTATGTAATTATTTTCAACAGTATAATCATCTTAAATTGACTAATCTCTTTATTGTGGTTTGTACAATCAGAAATTGAAAAGATTATTATTCCCTCTTTTCCATGAAAAAACCCTAAAGCCTACTTATATAGTATTCTCGGTTAAAACAAAACCGATAAACAACCCAAGTATTAGTTTTAATCTGCTAACTCTATGTGACACTAATGAAGTTGCTAATGAGTCAATCCATTTAATTAGCTTAACGAAATAATGAAATAATACTACCAATCTTTCAAGTTATCGATAAATACTAAATTACTTCCTCGAACCAATTAAATGGGAAATTCATTTAATTGATTCTATTTGTTCAATCGATATTCTAAATAAAATGTAGAACTCCTTTGTAATCGAGAAATACATTTCAATTATACGAAGTTCTCTTTAATTTCATACATTTAAATATAACTCAACGTCATCAGATGTATGTTGACTCCTTTCAGCTCGTGATAATAAGAAGTTGTATAACAATAATAATTGACCAATTACTATTATTATAACGGCTAATGAAAGTAAGATTCAGCAATCGGCCATAACCCCCTTAAATTATCATACCCACACCAGTAATATACAATTACTAAGTTGAACACTAAGTTCGATAATCATGATTTAACTTAACCGTAAATGAATTGATACACAATCAAGGTAATAAATCTAATCAATTTCATTGATTTCCAACACTCTACTTGCTCTGGACGACATTTTACAATTCCTTTATCACGCCGATCTCTAAATGTGAGGCTAAATCTCATAAGAAGCCGTGTCATGAAACACCCACAACTTTCTTTACTCGAGTATGAATCGAATAAGCATTTATGGCGCCCCATAAACCAATCGCATCAACTCCGCGCTGAGAGGCTCGAGATCTTCTCAGACATCAAGTTGACGGATAAATCTCTCCCAATATATCAACATCTATTGTCACCACCCAAGTGGACCCAACATATGTCATATAATCCCCGCTTAAGTGCAGTACGCTGGGTCATAGTCAAAGTACAGAGCTTGTGAGCAACATGATAGTCAGATAATGAGGTCAAGAATCGATTTAACCTAAAATCTCTAAACAAATATCATAGGACAAGGCATATGATATCTTCTCTATGAATTGCTTTTCATACCAGCCCCCAACCATGTGACCGGCAAACCCCTGCATTTGATCATCTGAGTTAACGTGGATCAATCTTGGATCAATTAATCAAACACCATTAGTCATACGATGCTTCCTCACGCCCTAACCATCAAAAGATCCTTCGCTATCCCATGTTTCTAGGCCTTCAAGAGCGTAATTAATGGGCCACAAGTACTCTCCCTCTGTAAAAACATAGACTAACCTGTGATTTAAACTCTACCTCATCGAGGATACACTACATGTATATTTTTGTGTAAATTAAATTATTACAGTATGAAGAAAAAGAAATATATTAAAATATAAGAATAAATATTCAAATATTTGTTCACATAACATAATGTATACATACTCGACTCCCCACTTAACCTAAAACCAGCCAAGCGACAACCGGTTTTAAAGATGCTCATCTGCTTCCTTTAATTTAGTGGTTTAGTAAAGCGGTCGGCCAAATCGGGCTCGGTTTCTACTTTTACATACTTCTGACATCACCTCTATCAAGCATATCTCTAATCGTGATACTTTCTCTCGAGTACGTGCTTGATTCAGGATGCGCCGGAGTTCCTTAGTTTCAGCTATTGCCCCAAAGATTGCCACAAAGCAACTCCAATCGGGTCCCTCAATGCTAGGTACTACAAATTAAGTTCGGCCACGAATTTCTTTATCCAACATGCTTCTTTAATGGCTTCAGACAACAAGGGATGTGACTCGTGACTCTGTAAGTAGAATCGGCAACAAGTATTTTGTTCGAACTCCTCCAAGATATCAGCTTCCACTATCGGTGACAAAATACATACCTGCATTCAGAACGATAGTCGCTCTACCGCTTGAAAACCGGCGGCCGTGTACCTCGTCATCGCTTAACTTTCATCTCCACCATATACCAAGAAAGCATCTTTTAGTTCTTCCTCGACATCAAGATGCACTTCACCGCAACTAAATGCTTTCACTCGGATTAGCTTCTTGGTATCTAATCAAGCACTTAGTGCATAAGACACATCAAATTTAGTGCAATAAAACACGGCATACACGACGGATCCTATAGCCGGGGGTCAGAAGTGCATGTCCTCTATTCATCCCAATAGCTGGGACAACGTGGTTTCAACGAGCTGGAACTCCATGTCCTGAGGAGATTAGCCTTCTTGGAATTACTCATGTCAATCTTGGCAAGACCTTATTCATAAGTATCTCTGACAAAGTCCAATCAAATTCCTCCCGGCCTCGATCTCGATCTTTATTATTCCAAGTATATAAGGCTTTCGCCTAAGTCCTTCATTGATAAAACATTTGCACAACTAACTCTTTTAATCGAAGTTTAGTAACTCTAATGTTGTTTTAATGATAAGTATGTCATCTATTATTACATGACTATAAATGATATATAATCTACTACCTTCTTGTATACACAAGATTCTTCTTTGTTCTCATGAAACCAAACTCTTTGATTGATTCATCAAAACGTGAATCTAACAAGTGGATGCCTCGCTACACCATAAATGGACTTTACAACTTGCACACCTTCTTGAGGGTCCTGGGACATGTAAAGCCTAGAGGTTAAAATTAGCGTACAATATCTTTCTCAAAATTTCCATTCAGAGTGCCTTTTACATCCATTTGCCATATTTCATAGTCATAAAATGCAAAGAATGGCTAAGATTATCCGATGGATTTAAGCATAGCTAATCGTGAGTAAGTTTCGGCCATAGTCCACTCCGTGATCTGCTTGAAACTCGCCATAAAGCTCAGCTTGAAATACCAACGCCAGTTTCTTTTATCATGTTTCTTCTTAAATACCCATTTATATTCAATAGTATGAAGCCCATTTGTAACTAAATGCTATCTAAAACTCGTTTTGGTACATTGAATCCATCTTTGATTGCATGGCTATTTGTCATTTGTCACATCCTTTGTCTATTGCTTTGGTGTTAAGTGGGCCTGCCACTCTCTCAATGATGCCTTCACCTGCTACCGCTCGTTCGTGGTGATCCCTCATTTATCTCCTCTAAGGGTCAGTTCTTCCACGCTTTCTCGTGGATCAAGAATCGGTCTTCTATGAAAGAAGCGTACCAATTCTTGAGGTGTGTCGATGCCTCTGATTAGATGTACCGACATTTCGACTTCTATCAATACGAGCTTCATCAAGATGAACACCATTACTTCTAGTCCTTCTATTAAATATTCCTTTTAAGAATACTCGTCGAGCAATGAAGATTTTATTCTCCCCGCTCTGTAAAGAGTAAAGAACTAACCTGCTTCCCTTGGATATCCTATGAAATTGCATTTATCAAATTTGGGCGCTAAGTTTATCTTTTGTTAATCTCTTTAACGTAAGCTTCACAGCTCCCCAAATCTTCGAGAAACCTTCCAACTGGGAATCTTCCCCAAACCACGCTCATGGGGAGTTTTATTCACGACTTGGTTGGACATCTTTTTAAGGTAAGTGTCGTGCTTAGAAGCATATCCGTGAAATTAACCGGGTAGATCGATAGGTTATCATAGATCGAACTAGCGGTTCGATTTCTCTTTCTCGACACGCCATTATGTCAGGAAGGCTCCTAATAGAGTGAGTCAGGAAGCAATAATACACTCTCTAAGATGAGTATTGAACTGTGGATTCAAATATTCTCCACCTCTATCGACCGTGGAGAATCTTTTATTGTCTTGTCTAATTGGTTTTGTACTTCATTTCGAATTCCTTGCATTTCAAAGGACTCGTGGTTTCGTATGCTCCATCGATACACAAAAACCGTGATTCACTGTGAATCATCGCGAAATGTAATGAAGTAGCTATAACTCCTCCTCTTTGCAGATATTATCCCTAATAAATCACTTGCCCTTTCATTTAAGCTTGAAAGGTATTTTGGTCATTTTGCCTAAAAAGACACTTATCATGATCATCTTCTGGCATTCCACCGCTGAGTTTTTGATTCGGGTTCTCAAGTAATGTGACCTAGTCCTAATGCCATAGGAAAATGTTTTTATTTAAGTCAGTAAGCTTCGTTTCTTTTAAGTTGCGTTATATGACTCATTAATCATGTCTAAAACGTATAGACCATTTTCAAGTGGAGGCGTAATGAACACTATCCCATTCCTCAAGCATCCTAAATTCATCGGATCGCTGAAAATGAAAAACCATCATTATTCAAAATGTAGTCAGAATAATATTCCTCATAACGGGCAGTATTATCAGAACCAAAGCATAAGTTTAAAACAAGGCCCTGCAAGGGGGTTTAAAACTGAATGGATCCTAATGGTCGCAACCTTCTCGCACTATTTCCAACACGTAGATCCATTTCCTCTTTCGAGCCTTTCTAGTTTTGACTCGAAGTTCCTCGCATATTACGACAAATATGAGAAACCACAACCGTGCTCCAGCACCTTACTGCTAATTAAAGTTAAAATAAAAATTCAATAACATACATACCTTTTAGATTTAGTATGTTTATTAAACCATTTTTCTTATCTCGATTGAATTTCCTACGTGCCCTCTCAAAGGACTGAAGCTCGCAATGAAGATGTCACCATGTGAGACACCTTGCCTCTCTCTCTGCCTTACGGCTGCCACTGCCAGAGGCAACGACAAGAGAGGCTTTCTCGGAAGGCCTCTGTTATCCAAAAATTCATCAGACTCAAGAATGGTTATTTGTTTATGAATCTCGGCGGCGCTCTGACTCCACCTCTCAGACCTACTATACCTTGACTACCTGCATATATCAACTAAAAAGCAGATCTCTCATGGTGATAAAGAACTCTAACTGGGGCTTATCTCAAGATCCCGAAGGATCCGCACTGGCTGGCCGATCCACTCACCTCAAGAATCGACCGGCCAGATTTCGCCCTGGGCAAATAACGAGAGCATGAAAAGTCTCGTATTTCTCATATTCTGCACGCTCCTTCGATTCACTCAAGAGCTTCCGATAAATGTCATATACGTGATACTCATCATACAGAGCCTGAAACTTCGGCTCCATCCGGCAAGAATGTCACTTCAGATCAGAGTCCTTCTTATTTAACTCATATATTTCTTCCAAAGCGCATACACGTTGTCCCCATGTCTTTTATAGGAATTTCTTTTATACAAGACGTATTCAATCCCGTGCAACTTCAAAGATAACTCTCAACTCACGAGACCACGTCTCAAAAATTTGTACCATCATACACGCCAGCGAGTTAACGAGTTCAAGCGTAGCCTAAAGTAGTAGTAATAATGCAGCCATATTAATTCTACTAGACAAGTAAATAAAATAAATGTAATCAAGAACTATCACGATAAACACTACAAATAAATCAGAAAAGAAATACTAATACTTCAAATCTCACTTAAATATAATATATCATGATCTATTATAATTTAAATTCAAACGGCAACACACTGCATAATTTTGGAATTATAGAATCCAAAAGATAATAGTAGGCTGTCAACCAATTATTTAAAACTACATAACTCTCAGGTTTACTAGCATCTCTTACAAGATGCTACCCAACATTTGAATCTCCGAAAACCGGCTAACTATACCAATTAAAACCAAAGCATTTTGATCACCATCCGAGAGCCCACAACGTTAGTGGAAATCACTTCAACAACATCCATTGTCATATCAAATTTAATGTAACACTTTATTATCACGTGTGTGCCCAATTGATGCAATTGGAGTGCAATAAACTTTTTAAAAATTGGCTCGACATTTTGTTTAAATTTAATTGTGAAATTGTTATTACTGTTTCATTTAATTTTAATACTAGCATATAATCAAGAATACATCCAATACTTAAAAATAAAACAAAGCACGCACATTCAGCAGATATACGAGCATGGCCCTAGAACTGGCCATGCGATTTATCAAATAACATAAGTCCTAATTCTTGGTATCTTGTACTTCCCCGGATCCAACCAGTCCACCAAGCACCACCACCGTGAAATGATCTTCAATATCTTCACTGCTACAATATTTATATATCGACTCCATCTTAGACAACTTGGTGTGCTTCAAGGGTAAATAATAAATAAATAAATACAAGAAAATATGACTCATGTCATTACATTTACTAAGCTCATGTAATCAAAAATAAAAGAAATTGGGCTATGTATCTATATACTTCCATTCCAATCACCATTACAAAATATGTGCACTTTATTAAATCATACGAATGAACTTAATAAATATTTTAAATTGAATCGTAAAAACACGTTTGTAATTATCAAATTAATTAATCCATGTTAACATATTAAATTAATTAATATAAACTCAATTATCATATTACATGTCAATTAATAATTATTAATAATTATTATTAAACTATATATTATTATTGTGAGAAAATATTTATCACAAATATATCAAAATATATTAAGAGTTGAAATTGTTACTATAATCATATATCACTTTTAAATTAATTTAAAAAAGATATAATATAAAAGAAATTAGTTAATTGTCATCACATAATTAATTACAATCAATTAGGTGATTAAAATGACAACAATCATTAAAAACTAAAATATAACTAGTCCCATAATTTTAGGAAAACGAAATAAGGAATAAATTCTAATTGTGCGCTTTCTTAAAATTAGGCACACGCTATAACGGGGCTAGCTCGGATTTATCATTCTACGACGGCCGACGTTATACTGCAGCCGGGCGACGCTGCAGGCCCGCCAAGTTATTTGTACCAAATTTGCCAGATCTCAAGACTGACGCCGCCTGCAGGCCGCTTAGTTTTTATTTACTGATTTATGGTAATATTTCCATATTTAACTCGGTTTTTTCAGATTTAATTTAATTAGTTTGTAAAATAATTTTATTTAAAAATTTATATAAATTGAACAAATTAAACTTCATAATTTTTTTGAACAAATCAAACTGGTCGTTTGGTTGTAAAATAATTTTTTTCTAGCATTTAATTATTAATTAAATAGTACAAAATCTCAAAATTGTTTCTGGCAAAGACTTAGAAAAATCCATAAATTATGAAGTTTAATGCAGATTCTAGTGCTATCTAAAAATGCAAAACAATTATTTCGGAAAATTTTATAAATTTTCATATACCCCAAACATATTTTACAAAACCTGCTTGAAACAAAACTAATTAAATTCTGCCCTTTTTAATTTATGGAAACAAAACTATCTTAACAAAATAATGCATAATACACATCATCATAAACTTGTAACCATATGTGTAAATCAATAATCAAGAACATGGTGATTTATTCTCATCATATATTTATCAATTAAATATATGAACAAGAATTAATCAAATAAAATTGATAAAAACAAACAAAGATAAAAATAAACAAATGGAAACAATTTTGAATTTGGCCTACATGCCACCTCATGGAAAACACTATGGATATATTAGCATAAATACAAATTCATAAATCCAGGATCTTTAAAGTGTCACTTCTACATTATTCAAAAATACACATAATTACAATATGTAAATGACAAGAGTACTTACAACGCAATGAAGAAATTCCACAAAAATCCACACGCTCAAATTCACAACGTGAATTTCACTCTTGTCGTAATATCAATCGCATTGATATCTCTGGGCTTGATCCACACCTGTGAGAGGTCAATCAAGAACTCATTTATGCTAGTAAATGTGTGCCGAATAAAAAACTCAAAAACCCCAAGAAAATTTGGGAGAAATCGGTTGTGCTGCTATTAGGCTTTTATGAAAAAATTATTATTCTCTTTTTTTCATGAAAAAAACCCTAAAGCCTACTTATATGTGGTTAGTTAAAACAAACCGATAAACAAACCCAAGCTAGCATTAGCTCGACTCGCTAACTCTCCTATGTACACCAATGAGTTGCTTAACGAAGCGAAACTTTCATTTTAAATTAGCTTAATTAAAATAATAAATGCAGTCAATAATTAACAATCTTCGCTATCGAGCAATACTAAATATTCTAACCAACGCTAAATAACTATTTTAATTGATTCTATTTGTTCCAATCGATATTCTACATAAATGTAGAACTTTTTGCAATCAGAAATACATTTCTCAATTATACGCTCTCTTTTAATTTTATACATGAAATATAACTCAACGCCATCAGATGTGCGTGACCTTCTCTAAAGATAATAAGCTGTATAATGCCACACACACCACCACCATTATTATTATAACGATTAATGAGTAAGTATCTAGCAATCGGCCTCATAACCCCTTAAATTATCATGAGAACCTGCCACTAGTAATATAAGAAATTAAGTTGTTTTACTAAGTTCGAGCAATCAAGAGTTTAACTCCCAAATCGGTAATGAACTGATACACAATTGTCGCAATCTAAGATATAATAAAATGAAATCACTCTCATTGATTTCCACACTGCTCCAAATGCTGCCTCTTCCAGCCTTCCTGGGCTGTTCTGTTGCCCCATTACCTGTCTTTAATGCCTAGTTTTATGAGTTTCGTTTCCCGAGGCTTTTGATAAATTTCAAACATTAGATATATTTTGATACATTTAATATTTTGCTATGTTGATTCCTTTAAGCTCGACTCTCGATGCTCCTCTTTAAAATGTATGTTTGATGCCTATGTACTTTGCTAATACGTTGATTTCCGTATTCAACTTTTGAACCGATCTCGATCCCAAAAAAACCGATAGCTTATCTCGTCCGGTCTCGTTGGGGTGGATCATATCTTAGCTGGCCGTGTTCATGTCTGAAAATCAACCTAATTTAGAATAAGACTCAATTGTGATTTGGTAGATTAGTATTAACTATTAATAAAAATATGTAAATATTTTGTGGGCGGAATAGTTGTTCAACCTTCTCGCTTGTCATCTTCCCATTGAAAAGTGTAGAATATAACCATAATGTTTTGTTTATACTTTCTTGTGTTATTATACTTTCTCCATCCAAATGTTTCCTATTTTTGATTTTTTCTACTTTTTTCATAGTTGAACTTTTGACTCGTATATTTTATATTTATGTTTTATATTAGTTTTGATAAAAAAATATAATAAAGAATTTGAAATGTATTTTTATTGATATATTTTATAAAATATTATAAACACAATCTTATTCTTAAAAATATTTTTCAAAAGTGAACAATCTTTTATGTAATTGAGGTAGTAATCGATAAAGTTATTTAACAGCTTAATATATATTATTCCTTAAATAATAACAATTATTTAGTGTCGCATAATAAATATTCAAGATTACAAAAACTATCTTTAATTATATTAAAGTTAAATTAAACATGTACCCGTGATATCACACTTTCACAAAAACTTGATAAACATGTCCCCGCTTTTGAATTCAAGCATTCATTTTATCTTATTAAATACTAAAACTTTGAAATACTTTTTCTTGGAAACTATTTTCAACTATGTTAGTAACATTTTAGTATTAAATCGAGCTATAAACAACAAAGCTAGAGATGAACTTACTATATAAGTTATGATTGCATCGAAAATTCAGAACAAATTCAAACGTTAATTTATAACTTAAGTTAGAATAATATATTATATAACACTAAACAACTTTTTATAATTTAAAGAATAACGCATCCTTCACGCTTTATGAATAATATTATTTTTAATAGGTTAATGACACGCCCGATCATAGATGTTTCTCTCAAAACGTTTGTCATTCAACCACATGTTTCAAATCGTCAGAACTATAAAAATTTCTATCTCTATAAAATGCCCGTTGAACAATTTAGATTGTACAAACCTGATTATTTTATTCAAATTATATATACATATATATAAGTTCAATATAAGGCTAATTGTTGTGACAATTAGTATTTTAGGATTTAATTGTGACATTATTGGACATTTAATGGCTTACTAGGGTCCGTCAGAACTATATATTAATGTAATACTTAAGCACATTGCTTAATATATCAACTTGTCAATCCGCCCCTAAGTGGTCACACACAAACCGTAGAACCGAACTATATATATTATTATATTATAAACTTCCCCGGGTCTAAAGTGAAACATGAAGGAAACATTCGCGAAAATCAAATCCCGAGGACCTCGATTTGCTCTATCACAAGGAATGATAGGTTTTGAGGAGATTTTATCTCTTGAACTTTAAGTTTGCTTTCCTATATAAAGGTGATTCACTTCTCATAAATAAACTAATGCTCATATTTTTACTTGAGAATCAAAATATTCTCTTTTCCACCCCACCCCAAAAAAGTCAACATTCCCTCGAAGAAAAACAAGTTTTTCTTCCATCTTTTATTCCAAGCTTCATTTTGAACGCATGGGAAGAAATTGCCAGAATTACCGTACGGACGATCTTGTAGATACTCAAGTCGAGTATCAGGAGCAATTCAATTCCTCGCCTCTACCGATATAATAGACTAAAAGGCAATTGTATTTCACTAGTTTTGTACAATCAGAGTATCCTCGATTCCACCTTACTAAGCTTGTGGTTGATTATACATTTAAGAACACCAACAAATGGATCTCAGAGTTTCAAAGTTACTGGATTACAATTATGTAAACAAGCATGACATTTTTTTTGCTAAATTCATGGACCGTTTTGTATGTTTGAATTTGTATTTAATGGTGTTTTAATTCTAGTCGATTTGAAGCTATGTTAATAAAATAATTAAATCTTAAAAGTTAATTATTTTAAATTAATCAATGTGAAAAACTGAAATAAATAATATTTCCGATTTTCTTTGAGAATTTTTCTTCGAATTATTTTTATGTCAAATTTTTAATTGAAACGACCATCGATTTTGTTCAATCGTATCGACGTAAAAAAGCGCCAACACCCACGCTAGCCTAACGTGATGACGGCTGATTTCACCATGGCCGACGCCGCCAGTTGGCGCTATCGAAGTCGAAAGTAAACCGAAAGCACTGTCAACGAGAGTCAACTCGCTGACCCATCCGGTTGACTCTGGCCAATCCCGGCTCAATTCCCGAACCGACCTCGACCTCGACTTTGCCAACGAAATAAATCGGTGGAATCTTAATGCAGTTCCGCCTTCGCGCGCCCACGTACCAATCACACGCTACCGACGATACGGATTACCACGCTATCCTGGCCCATATGTCATGTTAGTCCCACACGCTACGACGTGGTAGATAAGTGTTCTACCGCTACGCTGCTTAGACACGAAACCATGATCGATTTTAGTTCATCCAAACTCCAATTCTTGATGGACTTTTGGCCAAAATCGATTTATCGGACATCAGCTTGAATCAATTAATTTAATTTCTTGGATGAGAATTATTTTAATCACATTCAAAATTAGTTCTAATCGATTACTAGCCATTAATTTGCTTCCTTGGAAATTTGATCAGCTTTCACGATCTTACGCCAATTAAATTCCAATTTCATTAGGTTTAATCGTGAAAATTTCGGAATTCGGATGACTAAGATCGAGACCTAAAATTATCAGATAATTAGAGTTTCGAATTATGACATAATTTAAGAGTTAATCATCATAAGTGTAAAACAAGTATTTTTAGAAAATGCTACTATATTTTAATATTAGATATTAAATGAACACTAGAATTTAGATTACAATGATTTTATTAATTGACAAATTAAATAGTTTATTTCATTCGATTTTAGTCTTCTTGATATGCACATTTGTGTTCCGGGCTTCTTTATTGGCTTCATCCATGCCACGTGATGTTTAATATAATATTGATTATTTATCATGCGTAATATAATGTGGTATATTAGATGGATGCCATGCACTTTGTGATATATTATTAAATTATATAGATAATATGACTATATGATTATTCTACCAAAGGTGTTCTAGTCTTGTATTTATAGAAATACATAAAGCTTCGATAATTAATCTTAATTAATTATAATTAATTATTAGATATTAATATGCCTTAAAAAGATAAATAATAGGAAAAAATTCATTATTTATGAAATTGAAGTATAGTTTGAAAGAGTTTCCACCAATAGTTATATCATAATGTCTAGTATTTTTCTTATAATCATGGGTGTATTCTTTTAGCTTATTTGATTGATACACTTGACATGGTCGTAGCAGTTAATGAAATATAACAACCCATATAATAAATAAGCAATTAATGTCATACCAAATGTTTAATATGGCTACTGCGGTAATGCCAGTACTAGACGTGTCACATCTCGATGTCATCCTACGGAATAGTCTAAGTTATTCGTTCAAGAAATCGAGTTTCACGCTTTTCATTTTGAATTTATGTTTAGTACTTTTGGTCTTTTACTAAGTGATTTAAATGCACGACGCCACCTATCGGTTAATAAGATCACAATATAGCTTCTGTTGAACTTTTGGTAATCCCAAGATTATGACATGTACATTGCCAATATAGTCTAAGTTGAACTTTTTAGTAATCCCCAAGATTATGATAGCCGTGATTGGATAAGACACTTGCTACGATTTAAACGAATTTCAGCGCTTCGCTCGCTTTTTACGCCTCAGAAGTTCTCGTATACTTTGTGTGTTTGGGGTGGGATCGGTAAACACTAGTAAAGTAATTCTATTATCCGATTATAAGATATTTTTATGACATATAGATAGTTGCCCCTTTTATGTATTTTCATCAGAGTTCTGCATGCAGTCCCCATTTCTCCAAAGGAGCGCTTCCTGGCCTCGATATGAAGAAGTGGGATGGCTGGATGCACTCATAACTTAAGTATATGGTCGAGGATTTTGAGGAAGGTTCTAGCTCACGAGCAAACTCCTAATTATGCGATATCATCGTTTCCCCGAATACCTAAGGATCATGGATCCCGACGGACAAGATATAATCAATATTTCGATCGACGCAATGGTGTTAAGAACCTCACGATGTCTTCGGCGTCATATCAAGTGTTAAGTATTTATGTACAGTGCATTTATTCTATGACGAGTTGAGATTCTCCTTTATGCAGAGGTCAAAAAAAGATACAGACATGCCAAACGCCTCCAAACCTTACCACCATGAAAGCTCGGGGAATCACATTTCGCGAGACTGGCCAGATCGATGTAACTACTCCGGTACTGTGAATCACTATCCTTTCGAGCTATCCATGAATACACTCTTGTGTACTTATCCTGTAAGGTATCCAATACTATTATCAAGTACAAATATATACGAGACAGCTGAATGACATTAGCTAATTTTAATGAGATGATATGCTAGATTTAGACGTCTCAAGAGCCCCCGACCCTACGCTTTAAGCAAACCGCAAGTGGGAAAAGGCAAAGGGAAACGGAGGGAAGTGCATGTGATGACTCAGAAATGATTACTGACATGTCATCAAGTAGCATGGCCCGAAGTCTTTCCACCAAGATCGAGACGTGTTTTCGATCACATATTCAGTTTCGAGAAAATACAATCATACGCGACTCGAGATACTTCATTTAATACGATAACGTTGTCGACATTAATCGCTATAATCGACTTTTTTTTTTCGAAATGTGTAGGTCGAGTCGAAGATCACTGAGATTTGGTATAATTACCCGGAGTACGCATTTAGGACGACACCGTATGACCATGACTGCTTACTTCTAGACTAATCGCTTCACTATATGTATCAAGCCTAGTTAGATTCCTTCTTTGATCACAAATGACTTTTTCTTTTGCTTAAGCCTTTGAACATGGATGTGTTTTCTTTTAAGTTTTGAGATTAACAAGCAACTCGCTTTTTATTATTGCAAACGACAATCATATCTCCATTATGTTAGCGGTAATTCAACATAAAATATCATAGTACTGGTGCCCATGCAAGAATCAAGTAAAGTAACTCTGAAATCTCATCTCTTAATACGATATGAATTGTAAATGATAATGTTATGAATGAAAGATCATATGGGGACGTGGAATCTTTAATCAAATATTTTGAATAATATGATTAGAATGAAAGAAGACTTAAAATTGTGAATCCAAAGAATCATTCATTAACTTAAATTAAATGTTTAGAATAAGATATTTATTAAAATCCATAAATGCAAAGATTTATGATAAATAGTAGTCAGGCTAATTTCACCTTTATTTGGATAAGATAAAAATTTAGTAAAATATAAATGTCTATTTACTAATCGCTTTTTAGAAATACATGAATAATGCTGAATTGTTCAAATGATCAAGAGTTAGTTTATATGGGAAATATTTAACATTTTTAAACTGTTAAAGAGATACACATATATTAGACGCAACTGTATTCACCCTTAATGAAATTAGTATTACATATTCGCTGGCCTAGCCTATACACCGACAAACGTAGCACCTTCCAACTAATCAACATCAAGAATGTCACATAAAATGCTGGACAGAACTATTCCATAATCACTGATTTATGTTATGGGTACCGCATGGGTAACTATTATCTAAATGATTATAAGCATGGCTCAAGAAAGACAACTATTATCATTGGGTCATATTTGCTTTTATTTACAAATGATCTCAATCAACTCCATCATCACAAACCCTAAAAGCACTACTTGGTTTCGGGGTACATATCACCAAATATATATAGAACTCTATAAATTAATACGCAAGCATTAATCACCCAAATTTATTAATAGTAGATTATTAATTAATCACAAAATTATTAATTATTAATTTATATATTAAATTAATATTTTATTAATTTATAAATAAAGTTCAGTCATAAACAACAATTTAAGTTCTTTATTAATCGAAACTAATATTTTATTAATTTATAATTAAATACTTAATTGTTTGAGCCAGCGAGAAACAATACCAGCCTTTAAATTTAAAAGGAAAATTAGAGACTAAACTAAGGTGAAAATTGATTTCAATAAAAAAGAAACCATTAACGAGTCATTTTCAAAAAACCTTCTCATAACTATCTGGAAGTAATATGTGATATAACAAATTATTTATTTATATTTTATATTAGATTCTATGTAGATTATAAAACGCTTATCTTAAAACTTTTAGCGAATTATTAATTTAGCACCTTATTCACGAGTTGGGACCGACTCAAAATATTATCAAGCTTTATTAAATAATCAGTATTAATTTCATCGAGTTTCTATTTGTATTTTTTTAAGATTGCAATGATTATTTTACCTTGAATATAACTTTCAATTACTACATGTAAAAATAGTGGGCAAAATAGTATTTTCATTCAAAAAAATACTATTTGACGCGCTAGATAACAACTCGCAGTAAAATTCGAGGAACGGTGAAGCTGGGCGCGTAATGCTTTCCCTTTAAAATAATGCTAAAGCGGGTATTTTGTGGCCGAGTATTAAACCCGGTATCGAATTCGGCGATCCGCTTACAAACTAATACGCCGATAACGGCAGACGGACCGCCTAACGATAATGCAACAACTGTTTAATTTGATAAAAATGGTCTCCGAGTAATGGCACCAAATTTTGGTCCCAAATAGTATCATCATAGCAAATAGTCCCCCGTGAAGAACTAAAGCGCAATTCAAAGCGCTTAAGAACTATTTCCGTATCACTCAACGATAGAACTATTTCAGGTTGAAGTATTTAACGGAAAATATTGGCTGGGGAGAAAGTGAAAGTACTTTTTAACAAAATACCTCTGGCCCCTATTTACTGATCATATAGCTTAAAAGTATTTTATTAAGAGGAGCAATACGTAACCCTCGAG